>JALBCR010003757.1:0-222645 GCA_030710515.1 Abscondita cerata | reverse complement strand
AAATCTTTATATTGCATGTTTTCACATAAGATACAAAACTCTCAGCAATTATAAAAGATGTTAAGTAGTTATTAGTTTTAATTGTTACGGTGTAGTTTTTTATAATTTATGATAGTAAAAGTACTGACGAAGAATGAATAAATGTTAATGAAATGGAGCATGAAATTAAATGTACAAAACTGAAAATTTAAATTATTAGTTTATACTATTCACACGTGTCAATGTTTACACGAAATGTCGCAAGACACACATTTACTTATGTTATTTTTAAGGTTTTGAATGCTTAGTGAGATAGATGTTGGAAATTCAAGAGTAATGTCATCAAAAAACAATTAAATTTCAATTGCATTAAAATGGTTAAAATTTTTTTATTTGTTAGCAAACCACATATAATCAATATAGTAAATATTTTAAACATACTAATTAAATTGTTTGTTTACTTATTTTTATTTATTCAGTATTTTCTTAACATTTGTAATTATTTGCCTATTTTAAGTTTTTCTTTTTTAAATTTTGTTTTAGTTTAGTTAAGCTTAGAAAACAGAATACGTCAAACAATGAGAGAACTACAAATAGAAAAGAAACAGTAATATAAGTTTAAAAAAATAGAAATGGGGTTATTTTTTCTCTCATAAATGAATACAATGTTATTATGAAACTAAACCTGATACCAAAACTAAATGCGCAGTATTAACTGAATTACTTAGAAAGCTAAAAAATCAACAAAATACATTAAGGTTTTGCATCAAGTTTGACATTGAAAACTAGTGATCAGTAATTTTTATTTTAAAGATAAAATAATATTTTGATGGTAAGGTAATTTAAGAATTTTTAACTGTTTTTTTAACTTTAGACAAATATATTTAACGTTTTGAATGTTTCTATGCAGTCGATTTGTTTGGTATCCTATTTTTGTAGACACTTGGTTTGTTGAAGAACTTATCAACTATAATTAAAAATAAATTGTGGGAATATTACCAACAATGGACAGTTATGAGTTATTGCAAATTCACTAATAAAATCTTTGTGCAGACAAATATTAATTAATATGCAACAGTTTATTCACCTCCAATTTAAAAAGTGTTAAAAATGTTTGGTCAGTTGTCTCAAACAATATATGATTTAATAAATGTTATTTAATTCTTGTAAAATGTAAAAATTCGAACGCATTGAATTGATTTGTAGTTTTACCCTTTAATAGCTCGACATGTAAATAACTTAAATATTGAAACTTCAAGGGAAAAATCAGTTTTTATTTATAAGCTTTTCAAAGTAAACTCAAAATTTGGAACAAACTTCCAGTGTACGAGGATATATTGAAAAATTCTTAGCCTACTATAGAACCAAACAAAATTTCAATGTCAAAATATTTTATTACTCAACATATTCTCCTCTTAATTGGATACATTTATTACAGCGAACCTGCAACGTCTCTAGACCTTTCAAAAAAATGTTTCTTCTTGCTCTGCAAACCAGACCTCCACAGCTTCTATTACCTCCTTGTTGGAAGAAAATGTACGACCTTTTAAACTTTTCAGTTGAGGAAAGAGGTGATAGTCGGACGGAGCCAAATCGGGTGAATAAGGGGGTGTTCTAGTAATTCAAACCCTAAATCACGAATTTTTGCATGGCAACATGAGATTTGTGTGCAGGGCGTTGTCCTGCAAAAACAAAACACCTTTGGATAGCTTTCCGCGTCTTTTCTCTTTAATATTTTCCCGTAGAGTGGTCAGTAATGTCGAATAGTAATCTCCAGTTATTGTTCTACCCTTATCCAAAAATCAATCATGATTACTCCATGGCAATCCCAAAAACTGAAGCAAGAACTTTTCCAGCAGATTTTTGGACACGAAACTTCTTAGGTCTTGGAGAACCAGAGTGTCGCCATTCCATCGATTGTTGCTTTGTTTCTGGATCGTAGAAATGTACCCAAGTCTCATCCATAGTAACAATTCGGTTTAAGAAGTCTACATCGTTTTCAAATCGAGCACAGATCGAACGCGATGCTTCTACCCTTGCACGCTTTTGGTCAACATTCAAACATTTGGGGATCCATTTTGCAGCAATTTTTCTCATGTCCAAATTGACGTGAACCATATGATGAACGCGTTCGTATGAAATATTCAGTGCTTCAGATATCCGTTTTAGCCCAATTCGACGGTCTGATAAAATCATGTCATGAACTGCATCGATATTTTCGGGGACTGACACAGAAACTGGCCTTCCTGATCGGTCATCATCTTCAATGGAAAATTTACCTCTTTTGAAGCTTGCATTCCAATTTTGACGGTCGCATACGAAGGACATTGATCACCAAGGGTATTAAGCATATCTTCGTAAATCTGCTTACCTCTTAACCCTTTTAAATACAGGTACTTGATGATGGCTCGATACTCCAATTTTTCGATTTTCACAATTTCGGTGGACATCTTTTTCATTTAATTTATTGCGTGACTCTGGTTTACTTTTTTGACGTCAAACTTTACACTGACACTTCTAATAAGTTATTGTTCGTTGCTATGGTAACGCAATATTTTGTTTATGCAAGGAACTGGTCTAGGCTAACTAGATATCGATACATCCTCTTAGAACAACGCATCACATTTTGCAAGTATTTTCAGAATACTTAAAAAGTAGTAAGGGAATATGAATCTTGATTTAAAATACTGCTTTTATCCGAAAAAAACCGTTCTCAGTTCTAACGTTCTTTATCATTTAATACTAGTTCACACTGTAGGGTGGGACAAATAAATTAATTTATTAAATTAAATATAAACGATCAATTACTTCCGCAATAAAAAACGATCATCGATTGAAGTTACATTGTGAATATTTGGAAAACAGTAAATTCTTGTAAATTTATGTTTAGTTCGGTGACGCTTCACTTTTTCAATGAATTACGTCAGTGTTTGTGTGGATGTAATAAATACGATAACTAAAAAACTATTTGAATGATTTTCTACTTAGATTTATAATAGCTGCGGTCAAACCCAAACGGTTATTCAGACAAGGGAATTTTATTACATTATTATTCCTGACCTTTGTTTAACAAAAAATAAATCATATGAATCAACAGTCGTTGTTAATTGCATTTTTTAGAACTTTTATGCTAACTTTTTTGAAACTTACAGGTTTGTGCCTACAAAAAGGGAAGTAAAAATTTAACATTTCATCTTTTTTTAAAACATCCATTTAATCTTATTGTTTCGAACGTTACAACACTTGTTACAATCTAATCCACTACACGTTCTAAACATTAATATTCAATAGAAATTTGAACAGACATAAATAAAATCAACAAAAAATTATAAATTAAAGTAGTGAACTACTTACAATTGATGTTGTTCAATGCACGTAGAATAATAGAGAGAAGCAGTAAAATACATTATTGTTACTTCAATATTTTTACACAAGTGTTCATAGAAATATAGATAGAATATTCTAACAAGGTAATAAAAAACACATGATTGCTTGGTGCTAACTTGTAAGCAAATGAGTAAATCACATGAAAATATAACGAAAACATGTCATCTATAAATCATGCATAGGTACATAAATGTTCATATATTTTAAAAAGAATTCAAGCTTGCATTATTTGAACTTTAATCATTACTCTTACATTATCCACATTTTTGCAAAACAAAATAAAAATATTTTTTGTAATGCAGACATGCTGAATTTAATCGTACATTACAATTTTCTTTATAAAATCAAGGATATATACTAAAACATTAAATATTGTCACACGTATTGCGTATGTGGCAATTAGATTTAATTTTGCACTTTACAACAAATTTAATAAATAGTGGATCAAATTAAATCTCACTAGTAACTCTACATTATTTTTTACGTAAGCATGGTATAACGGTACCAGATCAAAAAAATATTTTCTTCTCAAAAGCAGTTTTCGTCGGAATTTAAATGAATTGTCAAATTATTTGTATTTATTGTTTTCACTTATAATTACATTTTCTACAAATAGTTTTAAATGTGATGAAAAAAAAGTGTATCAAGTTGTTTGCTTGAGTTGATAAATGCTTATTAAATTTAGAAACAAAAATTGTGGGTTTGTTAATAAAATTAAATTGACAAAAGAGCAGAAATTATACAATATGTTTTGACTTCTTTGAGTTGTGAGCATATCTAAGAAACACGCAGAATAGATAATGGGTACGTTTGATTAGTGGTTAGTAATTTTGTATGATTACAGTTAATTAGAAACCGTATATAATTACATCCAATTCCGGTCATTGATGCAAATTCCTTCCTCATTGTGTATTTTATCAAAATGTCATCCAAAACGCAAATTTATGCGATATCAATATCACAACATGTTAAAAAATTAATTTGTCAAAATTTGATTAATAATAGCGGTTTACCTACCTTAACCTTTCTTTTTAAATGTACACAGACTTTTAATAAAACTTCGTGTATTTTAAATACAAGTTTTAATGCACCAAACCACGTTTAAATATACAATTGCGTTGAACATTGTATGAATTGATTTGGTTTCCTTCTCCCACCCTATTCATGATAAATTCCCACAATTGTTAACAGTATTTTGCCGAGCATGCAATTTGTTTTGTATTTTGATTAAATTGATTATTTTTCGATTACTTTTGTAAATAGAAATTAGGTAATTGTGTGTCTACTTTTTCCAATGTATAAAAATTACTTTCAAAATCTATTATAATGTGACGTTTTTTTTCTTAGATCACCTGGAGAAACTATATATTTTTTTCTAAATTCTAAAATTATCGTTAATTTATAAATACCTGCTTTAACAAACTTTTAGTTCTAGTCTTCTTGACAGACCAGATTTTAAAATTTAAAACCTTTTTATGCATTTATAAACATTTTTTAAATTATTTTATTTATGTATTATACTCCTCAAATGTAAAATGAAAGGTATATTGGAGAGAAGGTTATATTTTTGGAATCTTGTATTTTAATTGTGGGAGGCTATTAACCTAAAACCAACTTTTTTCCTAGAATTGGTACTTAAATACTTAATTAACCACAAGGGTGAGACAAATTTTATTTTGTGCTTAGGATTGTTTCAGCCAGAGAAAACTAAGCGGCAGAATTCTAATAGTTTATTATTCGGATTCTTACGTAAGTGTTGTTTACTTATAAAGAAATAAATACTGAGTTTCTATAATGATTGTATCATCAGGTTAGTGTTCGAACATTTAAAAAATGCAATTTTGCCGTTTAAGCTGATAGTGAATTTATTTACGCTAATTTCATAATCTGTCAGATATTTCATCGTTCCGTTGTAATTATTATCATTCGTTGAAATTGGGTCCTTCATCGTTTATCAAATTTTGTTTATTTAATTGATGAGACAATCATTTATAGAAACCCTTTATAATGTCACTTCTGTTGGTAAAAATTTATTTTTTTACGAGGAAATGATTTTGGTCTTATGTAAGTGTTCATTTTAAGTGAGTTGCACTGTATTTTACGGAGATTTCATTCGTGTCAATAAAGCACGTATGTTTTCATATTCTCTTTTGTTGCAATAGATGTTTTCGTTTGGTATTTAATAATTTTTTAAATCAGACGTGGTGTCGTGAAATGCTTTATCTTTGTTTTTCACATTTAAGTTTTAAATAAATGTTTATCTGGACAGTTTTATCAAAGGTTTTGGCGAAACATATCCCATATGTCGCCGTTTTGGTTTTGCTAATTTAATACTCTTTGTTTGTTCAAATAAAAGAACTTGAATATTATCGCTTTAATGAAGTAAATTTAATGTTTTTTATTACTAAAATGAAAAGTACACTGATTACAAGCCACGGTTAAAATTTGAATTATGCTTTTTTATTTTTCTGAGAACTAAGAACGTATTTTTGTAAGGTCTTGTGTATGTAAGAAAAATTTAGGTAAGGGGATGCACTTGCTTAGTTTGTATTTTTGTATTTTTAGTTGATTCAATATGCAGACTCGAGATTAGTACCATATAACAACAGCAAGTACGGAACTATTGCGGACTAAAGTTGTTAAAATTATACAACGTTTGATAAGTGTTCGCGTATAAACTATTGGGAAATAAATTATATGCGTGTGTTAACAATTACATTGATAATAAAAATAAGGGGCAATCCCGTTCTCAAAAAGGAGATTTTTTGTTCGACTAAAGTAAAAGCTCGAAACGCTAGCGGACTAGTCAATATCTCTACCACTGCGAACTAAATATAGAAATGCATATCGTGTAAACGTAAAGCATTAACAAGTAATGACTCACACCGGTTTAAACTCAGATTATGTAAAATTTTAAAAGTCGAACAGACCCAACAATTAAGCTTCTACACCTAAAATTAATTTTAATCCAACATCGAGGTCGCAATCTTTTCTTTTAATAAGAACTTATAATAATAGATTTTATATTAATAAATAAATGATTTAAATTAAAAGAGTTAAATTAATCTTTTAGTCACCCCAACCAAATTTTTTTTATATTATACTTTGAATTCTGAAAATAATTTATAAAACAAAAATAAAACTCTATAGAGTCTTCTCGTCTTCTAACAGCCTTCTAACTTAAAAGTTAAATTAAATAAAAATAATAAAAAGACAGATTGTCCAGTCATTCATTCCAGATTTCAATAAAAAGCTAATTATTATTCTACCTTTGCACAGTTAAAATACTGCGGCAATTTATCTACTAATTTAATCCTTTGTTCCTGTTTAAATAAATTTAGTGTAACAACGACATAAACCCTGGACGTTTTAGTGTATACTCCTAAACGAAAAATGGACTCATCAGAAGAAAACCAATTGTAAGTAAACTGATTGTTTATTCCGGAAAATTATCGGGCTTTGAGTGCTTTTTGTGTGCAGTTTTGTTCTTGTTTGGTAACGTTGTATTGTTCAAAATGAACAAACTGAGATGGGTGCTTGTGAATTTCCAGTTTGATGCTAAATCAATTATTTTGTTTTAAACAAAGACTCGAGTCTCATTTAGTTTATGAACTTCGTGAATCTGTAAATAGTTTTTAAGTAAACTTGGGTATAATCTTCTTTCGGTAGTAAAAGCAAGTGGTACCGCCTTTATATTTTTATATTTTAGCGTTTGGTTTTAAGTAAAGCAAATGGGTTAAGTAAAAGAACGCGACCGTGGTGTAATTAATATTTTGTATGATACACTTAAATTTAAATAGAAAATCATACGTAATACATATTTCTCTTTTATTAAGCGCTTCCTTTCAAATGTTTATAGGTTTCTCAGATTTTTAGTAAGCATTTGTTGTACATTTAAAAGATCTGGGTGGCGTTTAACAAAACCGTGACTCGTGATAAGGACCTTTAGTCATCTCGCTCTCGCCGATATGTTAGTTTAGCACTTTGTTGCGCAGTGTTGTTTTTTTTTGAGTTTTCATGGCGTAACAATAAATCACAATTCGTAGTAATGAAAATTAATACGACAAATTCTAATGTAATGTAATGACACACATACATTTGGGGTCTGGACACTTCGCCCACTAGACACAACGCCCAACAGACACAACGCCTAGTTGCAGTTGCTGAACACAACGCCCAGCTTGCACATATCGCCTTCTTCGTTATTTGGACACATCGCCCACAGAAAGTATGCTGTCATGTATCTAACATGGACATATCGCCCACTTTCATTATTAGACATCTTCTTCTTCGTCAGCCACAGTTAATCTACTGCTGGACATAGGCCTCTTCTAACTCTTTCCAACGTCTTCTATCCCGGGTTTTCTGTTGCCATTTCCGCCCCGCTGTATGTATTATGTCGTCAGTCCACCTCTTTTGCGGTCTTTCCACGCCCCTCCTGTTGCTCCACGGTCTCCATTTTAAGATAGTCTTCTGATATCCTTTCTTATTACCCTCTTGATAGTTTTGTTCAGTTCTTTGTATTCAGTTTTATTTCTATCCAAGCCTTTTCTCCTATTAATGAGGTTCAATGTGTTTAGGGATAGTTTTTCATTATTCTTAGATAATCTGTATGAGATTTTTCTACGTGGCGTGTTGATACTAGATGTTATTGTATCAGAAAGTGCATTAATTTCCATACTCTTTAAATCAATATGTATATTTAGTTTATCTTTCAGTTTATTTTGGAATTGGGATTGATGTATTTTGATTGTTTCCATGGGAAGCCGTTTGTTAGTTTTGTTGATCATTTTTGTTCTTTCTATTTTGACATTAATTTTAAAAGAAGCTCTCACCAGTCTGTGATTACTGCCTGTGTCAAATGTATTCTGGGCAGAAACATCTTTGCAGTATTTGTTGTTGTTCGTGAGAATAAAGACTGTTTTGTTTTTAGTCCGTTTATCAGGGCTCTCCCATGTCAATTTCTTTGTGGTTTTTATGAAAGAATGCGTTCGCACAAAAAAACGGTTCTTACTGCAGATATTCAAGTAATAACTAATAAATAATAAATAATTATTGGACACAACGCCCAATTTAGACACATCGTCCAATTCGTTTTATGGACATTTATGTATAAGGAAACATATACTTAGTATTAGAATTTGGATAACCTAAAGCTGACGAAAGAAATGTAGCCCACTCAAATTAGTATTCAACTTCGGAAAAATTCCGATACGAATGGATTTATGGGTACATCTAGATATTCCCATTATATGCATTGTGTCAAAAGTTCCCAACAATCAGACCCCTGCTAAAGTTTTTATGTTTTATAAAAAATCCGCCGGTTTCTACTTCACCCTTAGTTGAGGTGTTGAAAGTGATTTTGCTTTCAATGTAATGTCCTTCAGAGTCTTGACTCATCTCAGTACTGATTTTAATATATGTTAAATCAAAAGTTAAACCTGCTACCAGCTAATCTAACAACGTGTTTTAAAGTGTATAAAGATCTTTAGAAAAAATTCAAATTTATACACTTGATTGATTAAAAGCATTTGTCAACACTTATGTAGGTAAGATTTCAAAAAAGTTGCAGTTTACTGAGTAGCTCTGCTAAACAAAAACATTGTGTTTATTCTTTAACCGTGTTGTAGATATCTTTTGTAATCATTTAACCGTCACACGATAGATTGAAGCAATTCATTTTACTTTATTACATAAAAAAACTTGAAAATGGTTTTTAATTTTAGTACGATCTGTAAATTTGTTGCAAACTTTGCAAGTTTCTCCAGTTACAATAGTTATTTTGTTCTATTAGGCAAAAAAGCACAAGATTTAATGTCGAGGATAATGTTTCATAGCCAGGCGCAGTGTTGTGTCCAGATTAAGCGTGGAAGCGATATGTTTAAGTTGGGCGGTGGGTTCGAATAATAAAGTAGGCAATATGTCGAAGTTGGGCGTTGCGTCCAAGTATCGAAATGGGTGATGTGTCCAAGTCGGAACATTATGTCCAAATAACAAATTGAGAGATGTGTTTAAGTTGGGCGTAGTGTCCAATAATTGAAGTGGCCAATGAGTCCATGTAGGGCATTGCGTCCATACGTAGAAGTGAGCGATGTATACATGTTAGATGACAGCGTATTTCCGTAATCAAAGTAGGCGATGTGTCTAAGTTGTGCGTTGCGTCTAGCAACTACAGTTAGGTGTTGTCTAACATGGCGGTCGCATCAGTAAAAAATTGGGCGTTGCACATTAGGCGTTGCGTCAGAAATTAAGAAGTGAAGTTTTGTCAACAAATGATGTTGTAAAATACTTTTATTATATTAATCCAGAAAATACCAATCTGGTTTTGGATTGATAATGTGGTAACTCGATAGATTGGTATCAGGAGTGGAGTTCAGTTAAGAAAAGTAAGTTTGCAACAGAAGCAGAATCACTTAGCGTAATTTAACAAGAAAAAAAAGTTTTCAAATTGTTCGTTTTATTTGTCAGAATTATTTTGGTTTTGTATCGTTGACGGTTGTTAAAATATTATCATTTATTTGACAGTGCCCGTATAAAAGCGACTTTTCCTGGCATCAGAAATTTGTACACATTACACAGAAGAACGTCTTTAGAAACAGACAACCGGCATACGAAAGCGAAACAAAACCCGTAGAACCGTTTTGAGTTATTCCCAATATACAATATTTTTTGTCAAGTTTGACGCCCTTTGGCGCCCTTATGGTGCACTTTTGGTTATAGGTAAATTGGTGTCAAACGATCTATTTTGAGCCAGAGAACCTCTGGTAAAGCCATGCACACACCTTTCAGAAACACCCTGTATATAAACAACTTAATTGTAACAAAATAATAAACGTAAATAAACTAAATATTTGCAGTAAATATAAAGTTTGTTTAATTGAATTTGTTTGTACACAAGTACGATATTTAAAATTTATTTTATTAGAACTTACAAATAAAAAGTAAAACGGCGTTCCATTTGAAGATGTTTCGGGGCTGGGGAGGTTTAAATAACCTTCATCTGAAAAATCTTTTTTGTATAAGAAGAAATGATTTTAATAAAGTGAAATAAAATTTTAAGCGTAGATTTGGATCTTTTTTATTTGCGTAATTAATTTGTATCTTTACTATTAATTATTGTCTACTGTTTCCCTTAAAACGTCTTTAAATACATTTTTAAAAGTAACAAATTCAAAATGATTTTGTAAGGAAAATTAGCATAAGGCTACTGTAAGTGTTACTCGGTGTATATGCAGACCCCACGTATTTTTTATAATGGCATGTATACGTGAATGTAAATGTACAATCTACAAGAGGTCAGTTTTAGCAGCTATTATGTTGTTAACCTTTAATTTTAAATACTAAACCCTATGAATACACTGAGATGACTTTTTTAAAATAAAATACCATCTTTCTGATGCATGATGAATAATTCTTGCTAACGTCAATCTTAATTTATTGAGAACTACACATACAATCGGCTATCCCTTGTTTACCGAGATTAATCCGGTAGCAGGTAATTTAGCAGTAATTTAACAATTATATTTTAACTAAATAATGAACTATGATTACGCAAAGCTCAGTACATCCTCTTATTTTTTTCAGCATTAGAAGAGGTGCACATCATGGTTTAGACTGAGATATCTATAACGTCTACGCATGTGGCTCATATACAGTTTGCGCAACAGGAAGATAATTTTTATTCTTCATTTGGTGTTCATATAGAAATTGCACTTCACTTCACTTCAATTAGTGTAACTAAAAGTATTACCTACAGTGTAAGAACTGTTTCTGTAGAGATAATAGATAGTGTTTGAATAGTGTCTAGGTAAGATTTATTTGATTTTATTAATAAGTATTTATTTAAAACAAACCAATTTCTCAGTAGTTTTGTCGTGTTAGTAGACTTGTTTTTTTTGGCGTTTTTCTCTTTTTTTGTGTGCAAATAGAACAATCAAATGTGTCAAAGAAGTAGGTGTGAATTTTTTCTCCTCACAAACTTTCTACAGGCTTACAAAACAAAGAGACAAAACAGATCAAGACAGAGAAAGGCTATTTTGGAGGGTCCAAATTATATGGACCAGGCTACTTTTGGAACCAAAATTTTTATTCTTTTAATTTTATTACTTTTCTTAATACATTTATAAATAATTGTCTTTTATATTTTTTCTCTAATTAATATAACCAGAGGAAAGAATTAAATTGTGTCATATTAAATTATTAATTCATTATTTTATCAGTAAATCAATTATTAGCTGAAAATTTTATAATCAGTTTTAGAAGGGAGGTGATTAGAGGTAAAAAGTTCTGAATTGAAGGCAGATTTTCTTTAGACTTTCCTTATTGCTTTTAAAAACAGTGGTTGCTGTGGTAGTTTATTCAATTGTAGCTATTTGAAACTGACATGTTACGCACAATTTTTGGACTTAGTTTCTCAAAAATTATAAAATTTAATACATTAAAAAAGTAACTAATTTACCTCCAAATAATTTAAGTTGAACGTTGTTTGACTCGACAAATTTAAATACTTTTATTATTAACATTATTATTATTATATACATGAGAAGTAGGCGGCATAGCTGATTATACTTCTGTTAACTGACAGCACATACTAAATAGGACGATACAAAAAGAAAATTTTAAGTGACTGACAACTTCGCTAGGAAGAGAGTTCCACTGATTCTGCACACGATTGGTAAAAAAGTTTTGTCTAGTTTGTTTGTTTGCTCTATTATATGGCAATTTCAAACTGTGGCTTCTGGTATAGTTGTTATGGCTTATCACTAATATATTTAAGTTACACGAATAAAATCCTTAAGCAACTTAAAAACTTCCACCATGTCACTCCTTAACCTTCTCAGTTGGAATGTTGAGAATTTGGAGACCATATTCACATCTTGATTAAAATTAGGACACCATATAACCGAAGCATATTCGAGTATTGGTCTCAAATAAATTTTAAAAATCCTACTAGTATTTGTTATATTTAGGTAACTGAATATTCTAGATATACAGAACGATAGATAGTGTGCTCTTTTTACAATTTTGGTGATATGATTGTGCCATTTCAAATTAGATGATATTGTTACACCTAAGTCTTCCTGCGATTTAACTGAATTTAGGATTTTTCCACCAAAGTAGTATGGTAGGTGTGGATTATTTTGGCCTAGTTGTAAGACAGTACATTTAGAAAAGTTTAGAGTCAGCAGCCAGTCGCTGCACCATTTCTCGAGAAGTTTAATGTCATGGTAAATAAAGTTAGGTACTACTTGTTATGGGATTTGTGAAAAATTTCATATCATCTGCAAAGAACAATATTGTTGAGTAAAAGTTCTTGCCGAAATCAAAAATAGAAATATTAAAAAGTAGTGGTCCTAAACTTTTTCAGATTTCAGGAGTTTTGCATCATTTTGGTTAAAGGTTCGCTTAAGGAATTTACACATTGTATTATAGCTACTGGTGAATGGTATCCATACCAAGGGAAGAGTTGGACATTATTATTTTGATGGCATTTTTGACATTAAATTCGATTGTTGTCTTACGTCTTACGTACTCCTGTGGTTTCAGTAATTGACGCTGTGTACATTTTGTAAAGCTGCAAATATGTTGGCGACTACCAAGGAATCAGTGTAAATTGTTGATGTTTAAGGCTACTGGTGCCACCTTCGTTTTTAATTTTTGTTTACGTATTTATAAAAGTTTTGTTGTAACCGTTTATTATTGAGTTTTCAAACTTTTTTAGCTATTTTTATATGTGTGGATAGCATGTTGCACTGCAATTTGTAGAAACGATAGCGATTTTGTTGTTGTACAGCTCTACAGGAGCCCTATAATTTGCGTTTCTTTTTAATTTCATATCGTAAGTTTTCGTTCATCCATGGTTTATCGATTGTTCTTAATTTTTTCTTTTGGTAAAAAATATTGAGTATAAAATTTCTTATATGCTATTCATTAATTTCTTAAATTATTTTATATTAACAACAACAATTTGAGATTGCTGTTTAATAGTGACGGTAATAAACAAACAGTGAAGTTGTAGATTACAAAGTGTTGATATTTTCATTTATAATCTTTATTGCATGCGATAGAACCAAAGAATGATAATATCAAATGACGGAGGCACTTATTGCTCTGTATTGTATGGAAACATCACTTGTGTTTGTTTTTTAACTGACTTTTGATTTATTTGTGAAGATCTATAGTGTGTAAGTATCTTTGAGGAGTGTTTCTACCATGATTTTATAAAAATATGTTTGATTACGTTAGTTTATGTTAAATAATATATTGTAAAGAAGATTGGTTTTTCAATAATTAGAGTTAGTTACTTATTCTGTTAAAGTTTTATTCCGTTGATCTATTAATAAGCATTTGCCACAATCTTGTCAAAATTATCCATGGGTTGTGTACGTATTCAAGTTGTAATGAGACACACTGTATAATAATAACAATACCTGTAGTGTATTATAAAATCGTTTGGTCTAATATACACTTTGCATCTCCTTTGTTGTTTCCGAAAAGTTATTTTGTGTTGTGTGAAATTTTGTTGTCACCTCATCGTTTGTTACAAAACATTGTCCGTCGTCATTGTAAAAATAAATTAAAGGTATAAATATACCCAAATGTTTAAACCTTGAAGTTAATGCATAGGTAGTTATTTGTATCACTAGGCCAGAAACTGACCTTTTTGAGTGGAGGTTGTTTTGTAGGCCAAGGCGTTACCCTCGGTCTGCAAGCCCGAACACTCGCAAAAACAGTTTCTGGCCACGTGATACACATGATTTTTGGGCCCAAATTTGTTGAAATTTAAATTTCCAAATATTACTAAATGCGAAAACATTTTCGGTTGGTAATGCCATTTGGCAGCTGTCAAGACGGCAAGATGTAAAAGAGTTCAGTTAGTATTCTACATGTATTTACGATTTCAGTCATGAGTATAATGTGATAATGTCAACATTTATTAACTTTTTTGCCGGACTAGGCCAAGAAAAAGGTGTTTCTGGCCGCTTTTGAGGATTCAAAATCAGTGATTATGGACGGAGGACTGAATATTTTACAAGGCTTATTTCATCTGACTTTTTGCTAAATTATGACTTGTATTTAAGTTATTGTATTTTCTATTGTATTAGACTTACCCAATGTTAAATTTGATAAGGTAGGATAAATGAAAATTATGTCTAAAACAATCGTGAGTATAATGTATGTCATATTTACAATTATAGTAATTAGTTTAGGTTTTATCTCTAATAAATTTGTATGACAACAGTTCTAAATCTAAGCGATTTCTTGAATTATTAAGTGAAACCGCTTTGAAAAAGCTGAAGTTAGAAATCAATTCAATTCATTTGAAAAGTACAAAAAAGTAGTAGCCCATACTACGCTAAAATGGGTTATATGCAAAAATAACCAAGAAACACTGACAAAAACTAATGCAAAATTACGTAAATTGCTTTTTTTATACCAAGAGAAAACAGAAAGTTCTTTAAATCACCTTCAGCAGACATAAAATCTGATCACAGTCCTGTCATATCCATATTCACACTTTGAAATAGTAAGATACCACAAACAAAAACAAACTTTATACCACGAAAACAAAAAATCTGTAAATTGAGCAAGCATGAAAAGCAAATGGAACATTAAAATAAGTAAAAAGAAATAATAATAACAGTAAAATAGAAAGTAAAAGATTAATCAAAATAGTATGAAGCAGTAAAGTTAAAAAAAGCCGAATAATATGTATTCTAACGAAAAAACAAAAAAAACACTTAATTAGAAAGAAAGGCCAAATTTCGAAATTAGAAAAATTGTTTTATGATAAAAGAAAAGAAGTAAATGAAATAGAGGTAGAAATAACAAAGAAAATAGTGAACTCATTGAAAAACAACCGAAATACGAGGGCAGTTTGGAAATGATCTAGTCGTTGACAGATGGCGTTACTTAAAAACAAATTTCTCTCGATTTTAACATTATTGATATCCAATACATGACGTCTGTCAAAATTTCAAACAAAACAATCTATTAGTTTAGTTTTACAGACGCCAGAAGCAAGTAACTTTTGTGTTTTTGATGAAATGGAAAAAGTCGAATATTGTTTGGTGATTAAATTCCTTCACAAAAAAGGAAAAACCAATGCAGAAATTAAAGCCGAGTTGGATGAAGTTTATGGCGAGTCTGCACCATCGTTAGCAACAATAAAATTTTGGAAAGCTGAATTTGTTCGTGGTCGTACGACTGTCTTTGATGAACCATCCACCGGGAGGTCAATTAAGGTCACTACGCCAGAAATGATCAATAAAGTGCACGATAGGATTATGGCAGACCGTCGAATCAAGCTGCGTAAGATAGTTGAGGCTTTAAAAATTTCATGTGAACGTGTTTGGAACATTGTACACCACCATTTTTAAATGAAAAAGCTTTCCGCGCAATGGGTGCCGCTTTTACTGACAATCCATCAAAAGCGGCAACGTATGATGACTACGCAGAAGCTTTTGGAGCAGATTCAGTATGATTGGAAGGATTTTTTTCGCCAATTTGTTACCGTTGATGAAACCAAAGAACAGTCAAAACATTGGCGCATGAGCGGCGAAGGTCCGCCGAAGAAGGCAAAGACCACTCGGTCGGCTGGTAAAGTGATGGCGACTGTTTTCTGAGATACGAAAGGCATAATTCATATTGACTACTTGGAAAAAGGAAAAACAATCACTGGCGTGTACTACGCAGCATTATTGGACCGTTTCGATGCCGAATTGCGCCAAAAACGCCCACGTTTGGCACGTAAAAAAGTGCTCTTTCACCAAGACAACGCACCGGCGCACAAGTCGGCATTCGCCATGGCAAAATTACACGAATTGGGCTACGAATTGGTCGGCCACCCACCGTATTTTCCAGATCTTGCAGCCAGCGATTTTTTCCTGTTTCCAAACTTAAAAAAATGGCTCGGTGGTCGCTGTTTTGCATCAAACGATGAAGTCATCGCTAAAACTTCACTATTTTGAAGAGCTCGAGAAAACGTACTATTCGGATGAGATGAAAAAATTGGAAAATCGTCTTACTAAGTGTATCAAGCTAAAATGATACTATGTTGAGAAATGAATCGTTTTAAATCCAAAAATGTGTTTTTTCTACTTCAGGCCAGATCATTTCCAAACTGCCCTCATAACACATAGACCAGATGCATTACCCATAAAATTTAATAAAACTAATTTGTGAAGAGAGCATGGTAGTAATATAAATTTACTTAACTTCATGTACAAATCAGTTTCAATGTAATTTTGCCACAAACTTCATAAATAAATATGCCCTCTAACGTGCCGCACCTCCTACGGCTCCGACATGTTAAACTCGAACGTTAATTTTAGTGACAACGTCAAGTGACAATTATTCAACAAGCGATTAGCAGTCCATAATTATTTTCCTATACCAAGGTTGCCATAATAACCATCTTATTTGGTAAATAAAGCAAGATTTGACGACATAATGTCTATATACACATATTGTCTGTTTATAATAGACTATTGCTAAATAACCTCTAACTAACTTGTAACATGTTAATAACGATTTAAAAATTAGAGGTTTTGTATCTATTTCAACGAAAATTGTTTTATTTAATTTCGCAACTTGTTTTTTAAGAAAAAGTGAATTTTGTGAAATATGGTCATGATATATGGTCGTCATCGTAACAAAACTGAAATAATTTATGACTCAAATTGTGAAAAAAAAATAAATAAAATAAGCAATTGCCAATTTTTTGTGTTCAGAATCATCTTTTCCACATAATGCAGCTGGTTTTTTAATAAAATGCGCCATTCGTTTGTAATTAAAGTCTGTAGGGTAAAACAGGGAGACATGACGCGGCGGGAGAGACGACGCAATCCGATAATTCGCGATGTTGGTGCACGCGGCCCGAGTTGACCAAGATAGGTACATGCAGACGATTTACTCTTGCGATTTGTGCAAAATTGTGTTGAAAGTGCAATATACTTAAAAGATATTTGGTGACATATAGTTGGTAAGTACGAAAAAGTTTGCAAGGTATTTAGGTTGATCCACTGTTTATTAGAAATCCGCTAAAAGTCGACGTTCTGACGAATGTAGTTTGAAGTTGGGTTATTGTAAAAGCTATATTCACTAAAGTAACGCCATTTCTCGGAATTTGTCGTAACTTAAACAAGTGCGTCATGTATCCCATGTGTTTGGGATAGATGACGCTTGACGTTTCGGGACAGATGATGCATTATGGTTCTTTATTTTCAGACCCAAGATGCCGACTTTACACTAGTCGTAAGAGTACAAGGGAAATGGACACAGGAGGACTTGACAAGAGCAGTGAACGCTGTGCTTCAAGATAAAGTCCCCATCAGACAAGCCGCTCGCAATAACAACATACCTGATAGGACACTACGTGCACGCTTACAAAAAAAACAATTCATTAAAGGTAGCAGTATGGGAGGAAATCCTTTTTGGGCGAAGATGCAGAAAGAAAACTGTGTAACCATATTAAAAAACTACAGGCCTCTGGTTTTGCGCCTACGTCCAAAAATTTGAGGGTGATAGCTTATAATCTAGCACAATCCATGGGTCTACAAAATCGATTCAATAAAGATAAAAAGATGGCTGGTGCTGATTGGCTCAAGCTATTTTTAAAAAGAAATCCC
Organism: Abscondita cerata; assembly: GCA_030710515.1. Lineage (NCBI taxonomy): Eukaryota > Metazoa > Arthropoda > Insecta > Coleoptera > Lampyridae > Abscondita > Abscondita cerata. Next base: position 204,649 of record JALBCR010003757.1, on the reverse strand, counting down.
ACTTTAAGCATTCGAAAGGCCGAAGGTGTGTCCATGTCCCGAGCCGAAGGTATGAACAAAGAAGAGGTGCAAAAATATTTTGAGCTATTGACGAAAATACTCACGGAGAATGACCTTCTTGATAAACCTCTAAACATTTTCAATATGGACGAATCCGGGCTTCAATTAAACAATGTACCTGGTAAAGTTGTAGCTGTGAAAGGCAGTAAAGACGTCCATGTAGTTACATCGCAAGAACGAGGTGAGACTATAACAGTAGTGGCATGTTGCAACGCAGAAGGAAATTTTATGCCGCCGTACTGCATCTTCAAAGGTGTCAACTTGCAACAAATTTGGCAAGAGAACATGCCACCAGGATCGGTGATCAAAATGAGACGGGAGTCAGCTTACATTTGCGAAGATCTATTTATGGACTGGTTTCTAACCCATTTTTACCAAGAAAGCCTGTTGGAAAATGCCTCTTAGTCTTAGATGGCCATGGATCGCATATGAACTCTTATGAGATGTTGGAGACTGCGGTTGAAAATGACGTTATATTGCTGTGTTTACCCAGTCACACAACACACTTTCTTCAACCGTTAGACCGTGCTTTTTAAACCTCTCAAAACATATTTTAAAAATGGATGTGACGAATTCATTAGAGCCAATCCCCAAAGAAGATTGAGCGTAGACATTTTGGTGACCTGCTTGCTACAGCGTGGACGCGCGCAGCAACTAGCCAGACTGGAGCTTCGGGGTTTTCCGCAACTGGAATTTTTCCTTTGAAACCCTCAGCAGTTCCTGAACATGCCTTTTATCATCAAATAACCTTAATCAAAATCCAGAAAGCTCGGTACAAGAACAAGATAAAATAACAGAGATTTTCCGAGAATCAGAGGAACAAAGATGCAGACCTTCACCAACTCGTTTTGAACCTGGACCTTCGGCAAGCGCTTCTTCGTTTGGTGTGGATAATTGGACACCAGTAAAATTTTGGATGAAATTTCGCCAGTTCCAGTCCTCAAAATCAACAAGCAAACAAAACAAAGAAAACAATCTGCACAAAACTTGACTGATTCATCATTTATTGCAGATAAGAAAGAAAAAGATTGAACAGGGAAAAAGTAGAAAACCGTAAGAAGAGTAAAATGTCAGAAAAAACAATTCGAAAAACATCACAGAAGACAGACAAAAACATACCCAAGAAGTTGACGGCAAACAACCTTGCTAAAATAAACTCTGCAAAACGACGTTTGGCAAGTTCCTCCTCTGAAGAAGATGGTGCGTTTTCTACAAACGATTCCACAGACGACGAAACTTTTGACGAAAATGAATGCGTAGGATGTTTGGAGCGCTACGAAAATACCAAATCGACAGCGGAATGGATTCAGTGCATGGAGTGCCGCAGGTGGCTTCATGACACGTGCACGTCTTTCAAAAACTACTGTATGCCCTGTGGGAAGAAAACAATTGCGAAAATGTAACCATGTTATGTTGAATCCCTATTAGCAATCTCTACCATACCTAATGCGTCGTCTCACCCATAAGATGCGGGAGATTGCCAAAATCAGAATTTTGTATTTTATTTTATTTTTAAAATGTTTGAGTTTTTTATGTTGATGTCATGCAATAAAAGTTTAATACCTAACGCATTATTTGTGATTTTAAAACTACGTTCCGTTCAAAGCAGTAAATTTCCGGCGCATTTTCCAAAAGGTGCGTCATCTGTCCCTGTTTTACCCTATACTATTGGCGCGGAGTAATAAATCATAATTGCTTGAAATGATTCTTTATTTTCTTGTGAAAGCGGTACTTCTACGGTTAAGTAAAAACTAATAAATTCTAACTAAAATACGATCATTGTGCCGCTCTTGCAGCATATCGACCCATCTAGGGTCTGAGAACAATAGCTTAATCTGTATAAGCACGTTGTCATCAGCCCAGGTACTGACGAAACGAGAATCATAGCCGTAGATGTGGGTATTATACCAAGATACAAAAATAATGGTATATAATACGTAAGAAGTAAAATTTGTAATGTGATCTACTATACAAATAAAATCAATAACATATAACCACATAATAATTCATATCAAGGTAGATTTTACTATTATAATATATTTACCTACTAAAAATATGATTTTCCAAACGTATTAGGTACCTACGCCACTGCAATATGGGAGATTCGATAATTCTGACAGGTTTATTACTCCGCGCCAATAGTATACTGAGTATAAATATAATGATTGCATTGGGAATGCAGTTATAAACGAATATGGTGGCTAAGTAACTTGAGAAAATCGTTCAACTATTTGTCAGTCTAAAATTTAGAGCACTGTTAGATATAGGAAACATGATAATGTCTTTAATGTTTATTAATCTAATAACCATAATTCTAATAATAGTAGAGTTCTCACGCGCCCAAAAGTGCCTTAAAATACTGAATACACATTTTCAGTCACTGGGCTCTCTACTATAAGAAAAAGCACACTTAAGAAAAATGTTACTCATATTATGGCTTACCATTTTATTATAAAATGATTTAAGCATATGCACTGCAAATTAGAACACTATTTTATTAGTACCTATCATGGCTTCATTACTGTGTTTTAAATAAAAATACCGGGATCTGTATAGTATATATAGCGCGACGAATAATACAAATTAAAACTAGGCAAAGAAAACAAAACTTAATTTATTGAAATTATATATAAAAAGATGTATTCTAAAAATAAATTAAATATACAATAAACATATAATACTGATAAGATTCATATTAAAGTACAATGTAATTTTTACAGTCGATATAGGTGTAGGTACATTAAACGTTTATTTTGTAGTATTTGTTAGTATCTAATCTCATATTAATGAAATCATCTACTTGACTAGATATAATATAATTTACATTATTAATTGTCAATAAATCACAGATAACAGTGTATGTGAAAAAATAAGTAAATTGGCGCAATGATCTGTTTATTTACCTATAGTACATTTAAATTTATTTAACTTACATCAGCTTTTTTATAATAGTTATACCACAACGTTCTTGTTGCTTTATCAAGTACTACATAAAAAATGAATAATACAAACCCCTGTAAGGTTGCCGTAAAACAAAAAATGGTCAAAAATATATACGATATTGCAGAATTTGTTACAACGCCAGCAACCAATCCAAAAATCCATGGAAGTCCTAACAAAAAAAATAACAAAATAGATAAATACACTTGATTTTTGAATACATTTTGAGAACCTCCCTGAGATTCTACTTTCAATTTAAATATGTTGAGAATCACTACAATAAATACAGTTAGATTAATTAAAATAATCAAAACAATTGGAAGAAATACTGCTGTATATAAAGGAATACCAGCTGGATAGCATAGCCCTTCAGTTCCTTTAGAATAGGTTTTAATATTAACAGCACAAGTTAGAACCACAGGGATAATTGGAAGACCCCAGCCGAGAAACATAGCTTTTAAAATAATTCTATTAGGCATTGGTCCAACAACTCTCACAAATCTGTAAAACTGTAATATTGCAGCTACTAACATCCACGCAAATTCGGCTACGGTTACGTAATGCAAAATAATTCCTACTGTAGTACAAAACGCTTGGGAAGTAAATTTAGCAACAGTAACGGTAGCCAAGTTTAAAAAAATTATTTGCAAAAGTATAGCAACGCACATTTGCATCAGTATTCGGGTACCAACTTTTTCTCTCCAAGATTTAAATACGACGGCCGTTATAAATATTCCGATAATGCCAAAAACTGAAATAGTACAACCTACATTTGAAACAATGTCTAAAACATCAATATCATACTTATCGACTACAATTTGTGAAATTTTATTTTGATCTTTTACATTGACATTTTGATTGATTTTTAGTAATAGAGCAAAATTTGTTAAATGAGAAAACAAACATAATCTAGTGGTATTGAACTTTTAATTTCACCACCTAACGTACTCCAGTAACCAGTATGATTTTCAGATTGTAAACCATAATTCCAAAATACGCAACTTTGATTTGAAAAATTATTGTTGGATTTAAACAAAATTGGAATTGTTTCAGATAAATAATCTCCGTAGCCTGGAATTGATACACTAACCACTTTACTCACAATTGTATTATTCATTCCATTGTCGCTATTAAACAAATTATTTTTGTGATAAATTGTCGTAATTACAGTAATATTAGGTAAATTAGTCGACGATACATTTGCCGCTAACGAATTCAGTAAGTTTTCAGGTATATAAACGGCCAAATCTAAGCTTGCATCATTTTCAAATGAATGTATGCTGGTGTTACTAAATAACTCTTTGATTGAAGAACTTAAAAATCCAGATCCGTCACCCTCGTAAACCGCAATACCAGATACGTTATTGATAAATGGCTTAGTAACATGAATTATCAAATTGCTGTAAATCAATAGCAACGTATCATTCTCTACCGCACCAAATTCCAAAAAATTTTCTAATGTATTTATTAATTCGTCAGTAGAATTAAGCAAAGCCTGCGACTTGTTTAAAACAGACGTGTTACTGAACATCAAGTTATTGAAAGTTTCTCCTATTTCTCCGAAATAATTAGTATTAGTTCGAGATACATCTAATAACTGCCTTAAAACCTGAGAAACGTAATGTACGTCTAAAACAGTGAAATCTGAAGAATTTGCTGTAATAGTAGTAATATTCTGATATGATAAATCAAGAGTTTTGTTAGAAAAAAGCATAGAATGCAAAACGAGGTTCTGTTTGAAATCGAATAGTTTGAATGACAAGTTTCGCTTAAGGTCTCCCAACTAGCACCTAAGAGAAAATTGCCTTTGCACTTTCTTACAACAGGTATACCGAATTCTGTTAAACAAATTTCTTGTGGTGTTGTTGCAGCACCTACAAGTGTTAATGGCCAATGCAAACTGTGTTGAACGGAAAAATTTTCGGATAAGCAATAAGTACTACTAAGAAAGGATATAACAGTAACATTCTGATTTAGTAAATATTTCAAATTTGTTTGAATCATGCCATACTCTTCTTCAAGCAACAACTTTGTTTTCACACTTATGTGCACTAAAACATCAACCGTTTCAGTGGTATAATTAACGTGATAAATGCGAAATAACCGCACATTCTTAATAAATTTTGACAGAGCTGGATGCTTAAATAAAGTTTTACTTACATCCCTTATGAATTGTTCGTCGGGCATTTTACAATAAATTAAAGAAAACTTACAGATATTGTGGATTTTCAGTTGTAACGAATACTCATTAGAATTAAAATTCTTATATGCCAACACTTTATTCGATTGTATTATTGTTACGTTTGGAAGAAGAAACGCTTCACACCAGTAAAGTCCAGGGCCGTCTTCTGAAATAGATACTTTAAATACCATAAAACCGATGTTTTCGGAGTTTTTCTTTCTTGAATCAAATTCGAGTTCGATTTCAACGCGCTTCTTTAATTGATTAGTTGCGTCAGTAAAGCAAAATACTTGAACTTTATCATCAATACTAAATAACCCTTCAGGTGAATACAGTTCTAAAAATAACTTACGATTTTTAACGTTAAATTTTAAATTCATTTCCACATTATCGAATTTAATTGGATTAACTACACACATAGCACAGTTTACTTCTTCGATATGTTTTAGGTGTAGATTTTTATTAGAGATTACTATGTGGAAATTGCGGAACTGGGGTAACCTAGTAAACACGTGTCACTTCCCACTAGTTTGTAAATAATGTTTCTCTCATACGTATAGTTCGGAGTAGCTAAACGTTTGCACACATTTTTAGTTGAACCTTGTTTAAATTTCTTTTTGCAAAAGCAATAATTGCTTCCCAATCCTCCGCCTACACAATCATTTGGGCATCTGTATGAGAAACTGCTAGATTTGTAGGAACAAACATGTGAATAATTTGAATTGCATGGAACCGTTTCGATTTTGTTGGTTTTTACAACACATCCTGAAGATTGTAATTCAATAATTTCATCAGAACTCTCCGATGAGTCTGTAGGGGAAAAATCAAGACCATATTTTTCGTCTGGCAGTATGTATTCGTATGCACTAAACGGAACTAATTGCTTAATCGGTAACCAAATATCACGATAATCTTTAATTTTTGTTGATGCGCCAGGTATGGACACTTTTTTCGAACGGTTGTGGAGGCGTCACGTAAATGCACTTGTCATTGTCTTCGTAAAAAGTAGTAGGACATTCAGAATTAAAATCTAAATTGTGGCACGAAGTCTTGTAAATCCACGTTCCATTTGAACAAATTCTGTATGATAATTTATCGTTCTTATCCAGACAAGGTGGATCCGAAATGACTAAAGAAACATTTAATCGTTGACGTGTTTTCCATGTTACACTAAATAATTCCTCATCTATTTGAAACGTTGAAACTTCTGTTGGGCAAGACTGTTAAAAATAGTTTAGATTTGAACACGTAATAGTATTTGTGTTCTTACCAAAGGATAGGATGAAGAACCACGTGGTAAAGGTAATAATAAAATTAAAGCCAAACCTACAAAAAATAACCGTAATAAAATAAACAAGAATTACCATAATTACCTTTATATAAAATCATGATATTCGAATACACATTGAATGATTAAAACACTCGTGGATTACTTCTAAGTACACAAAATTTATGCAAATAAGATAACATAATGCGCATCGTATTTTTTGTAGATATAATTATATTTTTTACTGTAGAATAAAAATAACTAAGGTAAGGAAACGATTTATTCGCCACTTTGTTGATTAAATAATAAATACTACTAATATAGAGTCGACATAATTTAAGAACGGCAGAGTAGTTATCTATTTATTACTAGACTGATATAATTACTTTGAACAAGTAGATATTGAGAAGTATGGGATGAAGTAATTTTTCTTAGAAATTCTGAATTAAAAGCGTGACTTTTTTTGTGGATTTTATGTTTTGTATGTAATAAATTTATAAAGAACTACAACATCCTTGAAATATAAATCTTCTTCCTAAAATCCAAAATGAACAGATATTTTAATAAATACTTCCGTTGAACTCCATAGGAGGAAATTACATTAAACGCAAATACATGAAATGATAAATTAATGAAACATTGTAATTATTTACATATAAAGGTTGACCATGAAATTCTAATTCACCTTTAATGCATTGGACCAAAACAATACAAAAATGCTGTTGTGTAAAGAAAATGTAACTAGAGAGTCTTGGTATATAAACTTAACTAAAGCTTGTTAATGTTAAAGCCTGTGTATATGCGTTTTCTATTTCTTAAAAAAAATATCCAATTAAATTTAAACAACTAAACAAAAGCAAGAATTTACTAGAAAACGCAACTTACTTGTTACGTTAAAGATGTAAAAGTAAAGAATTAGTGTATCTGATATCTAATTTTCAAAAACGCATGCAAAGCTCATGGCCGTTTTCTTTGAATAAAATAACTTAATAATCACTTGAAAATCAATTGCATTTATCCTAGAAAAACCAATTTTTGATCAAACATGAGTGCATACTTTTGAAGTATAATTTGTTGCTGATCAAAAATTATTGATTTTTGATGAAATGTTTTGATTTTGTACTTTATCTTTTCACTGTAATTTGTTAATAACCAGTCATCAATTTTTCTCACAATATCAATTCTATTTAGTGATCGGCAACCAAACTTGGATTGCTGTATATACATAGTCGACAAATTTCCTGCGCTAATCAAAATCTATCCTGATAATGTGATTACCATATTTTTTATATTTAAATTTTTTTTAAGAGGTATACATTTAAATGAATCTTATATTAAAATAATTAAATAATGCACAATGGAAAGTCGAGATAGAGACAAGATTTAAACGTTTTTTAAATACGTTTAGCATTGACCTCAATATGTCCTTGAATTTTAAATAAAGCAATTGTGTTCAATTAAGGAGGAATAAATTTATTGTTAAAATATACGACATAAGTCTTTTATTACAGTAATATCATATTCGTTTGCTTAAGGTCACTAAATTATTTGACTAATACTAGACAGCTTTATCATTATTAGCATCTTGTAGATAAGAGTTTAATACTCTCAACAAGGGTATTATTTTTTAAAAATAAGCAACGCTAATTTAAGAATTTTAGAACTTATTTCACTATATGTATATGTCAAGAATGTGCTCCTCTTGCATAAAAATTTCTACCACATGCTAATTGAACTGAATGTAAGAGGTATGATGTCATGAATATGGATTAACGATTACTATAAATAAGATAAAATATGTGGAGATCATGTGCAGACCACTAGATAAGAAAAAAGCTTACTAAATTAAACCCGAACGAGAAAAAGGCTAGAAGCTCTTGACATGTGGCTATAGCAGAAAATAGAAGATGTAACATGGCACAGTACTTCTAAATCCATCCTATACACAGTATAAATTTACCATGCTCACAAATAAGACTTGATTCGTGTTCGAAAGGACCATTAACGTTTGGTTGCAAAAAAATTACTCTTAAAGGCAAACTTAAAGTAATGGACCACTATTAAAAACAATTGCAAACAAAATAAAAAACTTCTACAACTAACTCAAGAAGTTATCCGTTCTACACTTCTCAAAACAAACAAGTCGTATGTTTATATGAAGATTTAAAATACAATACTTATTTGCGTAACTAGTGCAAAAAGTGCATATTTGTTGTACGATGCTTGAAGTTTGCAGCTCGAAACGAAGTCGGGAGCACTAGTGCAGAAAATAATTTAGTTTTTGCACTAATGCAAAAAAGTGAAACTTTTGGCACATTGCTGCAAGAAGTAGTCACTTATTGCACTATCGTAGAAAAGTAGTTATTTGTCCAGCAAATGAGGAAAGCAATTCTTTTTCCCACTCGAGCTCGCTCGTGAGGCATTTGAGTGAGAGTGGAAAAAAGCTTTTCTCATCTCTTAAACATAACATTTTTTCCACGACATTCCCCAAAAACAAAACTTAATGAAAGAAGTAATATTTAATAGGTGGGCCCCAATAGTCTCGCTACAGTATTCTGTAGTATCGGTGTGGTCTCAATCTGTCATAACGCAGCCGCGTAATTCTAACCAATAAATGTAGGCTAGCAATATTTAAGAGTCGAAATATAAGATATTAAATTAAACAAACCTGATTGAATACTAAATTAAATTGTTTAATTAAGTAATAGGCGCATATAGTTCTAATGACACATTTTTACATTTTTTTAAAGAGGCATTTTGTTACACGACATTATTTTCTCGCTAGTGGGGAAAATACAATTTTTCTCACTATTTGTAGAGAAGAAACGTCCGTTTTCTAAGTATGTCGTGGAAAAAAGGTTTTTTTTGTGATTTCTAAGAGGATACCTCTTGTGCCAAATTTTAAACGGTGCAAAATAATGGATTCATACTGCACGACTGTTATGCTACGGCAATGACGCAACAAGCACAATAAATTTAAAAACACGCCGTTGGTCGACATAATAATTCGTCTTTAAACAATGTATGACGTTTTCCTCGGCTTCTTGTTTACCGAAAGGTAAGACTGTAACATACAATCGTGTAACTATTAACGGGTATTTTCGAAGTTACTAATTAAAAAAATATGGTCTTGACAAGTGTTTGTAAGAAAAACAGAACTTTGTAAGCTGATTTTGCAATAGCTCTGTTTTTTCCCACTGAAATATTGACATAAGCATTATTTTGGGTAAATTGTTTAAGTGACCTACGTTTGTCTGCTGCATGCTTTTGTTGCTCCAAGTAAATTTTGAAGAAGTTACTGAAGAATAAGTATGTATTAGTTTGACCGTAAATGTCGTGTCTTTTCCGCAGTGTAACAGAGAGAAGCCAACCAACCCAGATATTACGGGACTGTTCTGTAATGGCAAACGTAATTATGTATTGCAATAATTAATAAATTTGAGAATACGTCTAATGCATCCCTCATGACCGCACTCCCATTTTATTAATACGATCTTACTTTCAAAGTATTTTCTTAGAATTCATAGTACTTATAGTTCTCACGCGCCCGAAAGTGCCTTATAAATTGATTCTGTATTAAGCATTTAAAGACTAAAAGCTAAAACCTGCCCAAAACGATAGCTTGTATAAAAATAAACTTCCACAAAATGTTGTCCAAAAATTGTCTTGTGCAAAATGGCGTTATTAAAAATTTGTAATTATGTAATGCATTAAATAGCTGAGCGGAGATATTTCTTTGGTAAAAATTTGATTATGTTTTTTGTAGCCGTTTGGTCGTGTGAAAACATAAACTATTTCCATAAAAGCATTGCTTCTTATAGGAAATGTAACTTTTAAACGCCTGTGTCTTTGTTTGACGCCCGCGAGAATTTAATTAATTTGACGCGTTTTTATGTTTCTTACTCTATTACTCGTAAACTAAAGATCAAATAAAAAAAGTATTCTTTACAAATTAAAGAGCGAGGCTTTTGATTTCGATAGTGCTTTTAAAAATTTTTTTTTGCAATACTTTCTCTGTGCGGAAGATGATCGAGGTTCACATCTAGAATCACTTGAAAATTTTGTAGCTGCGTTAGTTTTTTAGTCATAACGAGATTATTATTTTACTAAAATATTTTTCAAAACACTGTCGGTATCAAAAAGCCTCACCCTTTAATTTGCAAAAATACTTTTATTAAATTTTTCTTTAGTTTACAAGTAATAGTGAAACTATAAAAACTACGGCAGAATTAATTAAATTAAAATTTGCACTTTTTATAAGAAACAATGCTTTTATGGAAATAATTTATTTTTTTACGACAAAACGGCTACAAAAGAACATTATAAAATTTTGACCAAAGAAATATCTTAGCTTCAACTATTTAATGCATTACATAACTTAGAAATTTTGAATAGCGCCCTTTTGCAGAAGACAATTTTTAGACAACTTTTTTTGGAAGTTTACTTTTTTAAAAGCTATCGATTTGGCCAGGTTTTAGCTTTTAGCCTTTAAATGCCTATAGAATACACATTTTCAGTCACTGGGCTCTCTAGTATCATTGTTAAAACAGTTTCACTGATTACATGTAATGAGGACGCCATTTTATACAGTTCGAAATAAAATATCTGTCCTGAAATAAAAGAAGAAATACACGCTTTTGAATATACCCAAACTCATTGTCTTAACAAAAAACTCTAAACATAAATCGATTAAATGAAGCAAATGAAAAAAAAATAATTTCCGTAAAATTCCCAGATTTTATCTTCCCAAATCAATCAAATATCCTACCATTTACAGCTTTAAAAGAAAACAAAACATTTTTTATTTTATTGTGGTCTGAAAAGTCTGTGCAATGTCAAAGAGATGGCACTATTGGTGCGTTATTTCCAGTTAGTAGAATCTCTTGGAAAAACACACACTGTTTTGGCCACTACTCCAGGAATCATTAATAAAATCTAGGATATGCTCATTGATGACAGAAGGTTCGTGAGATGGCTAGTGCAGTGGGCATCTTGAATGAACGGCTACATAATATTTTGCACCAACATTTAGATATGAAAAAAATATCCGCAAAATGGGTGCTACGATTGCTCACGATTAATCAAAAACAAAATCGTGTGAGGTGTTGCATGGACGGTTTGCAACTATTACAGCGAAATCGGCAAGACTTCTACTACACTACTACACTCATGTGACCAAAGAACAGTCCAGACAGTGAAATGGCAAGGGGGAATCTGCACTAAAGAAGGCAAAGACTGTTCCTTCGGCCGGAAAGGTTATGGCAACTGTCTTTTGTTTTGCAAGAAGTCATCTTTATTGATTATATGGAAAAGTGTAAAACTATTACAGGTGCATCTTATTCATCGTTTTTGGACCGTTTGCAAACCAAGCTGCAAGAAAAATAGGCCTATTAAAAAAGCCCATTTCACCACGATAACGCACCAGCTCACAGCTTAACAATTATGGCAGCAAAACTAATGGAAATAAGGTTCCAATTTGTTTCATATCCCCCCTATTTCCCAGATTTGTCTCCTTCCGACTCTATTACTTGTTCTTCAATATGAAAAAATGACTGGCGAGAAAAAAATTTTACTCAAAGAGGAGGTGATTGCAAACGAAGTGTATTAGTCTAAAAGGAGATTGTTAAAAAATAATAATGATCTCTTCTAAAAAAATTTAATAGTTTTCATTTTTGTACTTTTTTTAAGCGTACAGTACATAGATATCGAATAGGCTTTTTATTTTGACGAATGCAATAATTTTTCATTAAGTGAAACACAAATACGCTTACATCATTAAATCCATTTGTCTAATTTAAATTTTTGTAGGTTGTAATGATAAACTAAAAGATGACTATCAAGATTTTTGGTTATATTTTTACTTTATTTTTTAATTGGAAATGGTTTTGTAAGTTATTAAAATTCTGCATTTTACATAATTTGATTTCAAAATATTTTTTGACAGACTCATTTATTACCAAAGCGAAGTATTGATTTAAAAGCGGCACACAGCTTGATAGTAGATTCTCGACTACCACGAGAAATAGCGCAAATAGCTATACATTAGATTTACAACCATTTCCAGAAGAAGGTCACTTTAAAGGACACGTAAAAATTAACGTTACTTGGCACGAACCAGCAGATAAAATTACACTTCACGTACATGAAGACCTTAAAATATCTCATACGGAAGTTAAAGTTACTCAATTTACACCAGATGATGAAACGTATGTACTTAAACTGATAAATTTAAAATCGGTGTACAGTATTAATGTTTAGGTTAAAATCATCAATGGTTCCTACCAACTAACAAATATAAAAGTACTACGAACTGAGGTGGTTTGAAACAACCATTGTACGTTATCTACTTAGACAGAGAATTAAAAACAGGGGCACAGTGTGTTGTAGAAATCAAGTTTGTGGGTAAGCTCTATAACGATACGAGCGAAGGATTATTTCGCAGCAGTTACATAAACACTGTTACCGGAGAGAAGAAATGGTTTATTGCATCACAGTTAAGACCTAATTTGGCAAGAAAAGTTTTTCCGTGTTTTGACGAGCCCGCATTCAAAGCGACGTTTTTAGTTAGCATCGTAAAAAGCAACGCAATGCGCGCATTAACTAATATGCCATTATCAAAAAGTGAAGCACTGCAAGTAATTCACACACTTCAACGCAAATGGTAATATTTTTTTAGATCGGATGGCTCAAATTGGATTGAGATCATTTCGTAGAAAGTCCGCCAATGTCTACATTTGCTTTTGGTGTATTGGTATCTGATTTGGTTTCAATACCCATAGATAATGGAGGAGACAAAAAGGATATTGGTAACATTTTTAATTTTAACTGATTAATATTACCTCGTTCTGTGTAGATACAGTTATAAACGTATGGGCGCGTCCAGATTTTTTGGGAGCGATTCAGAACGCATCAGATAAGATATACACATCGTTAAAAGCACTAGAAAAATTCTGGGATTTTAAATTTCCTTTACCAAAATTAGATTGCATAGCGTTACCAAATTATCAAGGAACAAGACCAGCCGACAATTGGGGATTGATCTTTTTTAAGTAAGATTCTTAGAGGTAAATTGTTTCTATAAGAAATGTTTTAGAGAAAGCGAGTTAAGTAGCAAAGGATCTTGGCAAATTACTCACGAACTTGTTTATCAGTGGCTAGGCGCATTGGCAACTCCGTTCTGGTGGAGCGATGCCCACATAAATAATGCTTTGGCGAGATACGTATCAGCTTACATAACTTTAAAGGTACACATTATGTCAAAATTATAAAGAAATAATAATTGCAATTTAGATAAGTGATGAAAAAGCGTTTCACAATTGGCCGATGACCATGTTGTACTCAATGTACTACGAATTTAGTAAGCGTTTCCCCCATGGTAAAGTAATGGCAATAAAACAAGATACAAGTTCCACTAAGACAGAATTAATATTTAGAATGTTAAATTACACACTCGGAGAAAAAACTTTCAATCGAGGTTTGCAAAGGTTTATTTCCGACAGGTATAATTTTTTAACAATTTTTAAAAAATAATTTTGTAATTTTTCTTTCTTCAAGACAATATCGCACTTTTTTCGGTGACGACGTTTGGTCATCAATTACTGAACAAGCTCGTGTTGATGGACGTTTAGAAGAATCGATTACTGCTAACGAAATTGCAGGTTCTTGGATTACAAAAGATCGATTACCTGTGATTAATGTTGTTCGCAGTGAGGATGGTACTTCCGCGACAGTTACTCAGGTGATTATTGTAGATACATTTGTTTCATTCAACAAAAACATTTATTATTAGAAAGTGTATTTGAGAGAACGTCCTCATGATGTACCAGATCAAGAAAAATTTTTGTGGTGGATTCCAATAGTTGTTATTAAACAAGATTCTTTAAACTTTTCCAATTCTTCACCAGTAATGTGGATGAAAAGACAAAGAGAAGTAACAATTTCAGATCTTCCACCTTCCAATAAGTTTATTATTGTTAATCCAGAAGAAATTGGTACAATTACCCGCAATAAGCATTTATTTACTTTATAATTTTACTTTTAAGGTCCATTTCCAGTTAATTACGACAATAATAATTGGAAACTTTTATCTGAATATTTGCAAACTGATGAAAGGAAAATAATACCAGTTAATACTCGTGCTAAACTATTACACGACGCTTGGAATTTAGCCTATGCCGGCGATTTAAATTTTAGTATAGCGTTAGATATGACATTATTTCTAAAATCCGAACGGGAATGTTTAGCTTGGGATCCCGTTTTTACAATGATTGATCATATTGGAAGACACATAGACGGGTCCAATGTTCACAAAAAATTCCTAGTATGAGAAAATATTTAGTCAACAACTGTTTTAATTTTATTTTTAGATGTATGTACGAATGTTACTTACTCCTTTGTATGAAGAACTTGGAGATGAAACCCAAGATGGAGAAAGTGACGGTAAATCCAATTTGCGAAGTTCGTCAAAAGTTTTTCTTTGTCAAGCTGGATATAAACCATGCATTGAAGAAGCTCAAACTGCTTTTAACAAGTGGATGGAAGCTGAAAATCCTGATGAAGGAAATCCGTACGTAAACGTTAATTTATGTAACCAAATTAATTATTTCTTGTAGAGTTGCTTACCAATTTATTTGTCCCGTTTTTAAATGGGGTTCCATAGAAGAATGGGAATTTGGTCTTCAACGTGTAGTAAATTTTCCGCCTAGCAGAAAACAAAGTGAAAGAACATATTTGTTAAAAACATTAGCAGGATGTCCAATTGACTCCTGGAAAATTGAAAAAATATTAAATATTACAATTTTAGAACAGAATGCCAACTTTACTGATAACGATATATACTTAATCTTCAGTATGTTAACAGGAAGTTCCAGCGGTTATACAACACTTTTAATTACTTAAGCAAAAATTGGAACGCTCTTAAAAAAGCGTAAGTTAGTGTAAAGGTTAAAATGATGATTACTTTGAATATTTGTTTTAGTTTTGAAAATAAACCACAACTATGGAACAATCTTATTACTTCTTCTACTTCAGTTTTCAAAACCCAAGAAGGATTAGATAAAGTTACAAACTTGTATAAAGAACGCCAACAAGATTTCGGTACAGCTGATTTTGTAATTGTTAAATCTTTGAAGATTATCAAAGAAGAAGCTAAATGGAGTAACGATAATTTACCAGTAATTGAAAATTGGCTGGATAAATATTTGAGTAAACAGAATAATGAAAAAAAGCTGAAGAAGACAAATTTTTGTAAACAATTACAAATTATTTATTGTTACAATAAAATAAAAGACAAATTTTAAGAAAAAATATTAATTTATTCTACAGGGTTATTCACTATAAATTACCCACATTTTATTATTTTGAATATAACGAAGTTATGCTTCAGTATAAACCATTTTGGTGATTTAATTAGTGAAATGTCAATTATCAAAAACATTTATCATCTACATGGCTTACTTTGACAATGTTAACAAATCCGTAATTAAG
Organism: Abscondita cerata; assembly: GCA_030710515.1. NCBI lineage: Eukaryota > Metazoa > Arthropoda > Insecta > Coleoptera > Lampyridae > Abscondita > Abscondita cerata. The sequence continues at coordinate 188,714 of JALBCR010003757.1, read as the reverse complement.
TAACTGTGTTATTCTACGATTAATAACTCAATAACGGCTCAGGATAAAGACAACATACGATATATTTTTGAAATCAGAAAAAAAAAGATTTATTAAAAAATGTAATAATATACAGGGTGTCACGTTAAAAAATATATCATATTTTTGTTTTGCCCTGTAAACGGCGAGTAACTGAATTATTGATAGTATTTTAAGAAAATTCAGTTACAACCATACAACTTTCATCTATAACTTTTTCTTCTACGAGCAATAATAACGAAAATAAGGGGCGGGTAATTTATAGTAAATAACCCTGTACAATGAATTTCGAAATTATTAATGCTTGTCAACTGTTTCTTCATATGGAAAATTTAAAATCAAATGATAGTACACAATAAACAATGTATGAAACATTGTATAAACACTTCAGTAAAGATCTATATATATATATATATATATATATATATATATATATATATATACCCAATTCACATTCTTTATTGGCGCAATGTTAAAAGGGCAACATGATTGTCACTAATGTGACGCTTATAATGTTATTTATTGAAAGCTTTTAGCGTTAGCACTTGGCTGGTGTTCTAATTGTCATTCTAACAGTTAGTAGTATATTATAACTTCAAAGTATTGGCCCATTGCCAAGATTAATTATCAAGATGAAGAGCGCCTGGGAAAATTATAATATTCCTGGCTTCACTTTTCTTAAGCAAAAATAAATGGAACGGTGACCCGCACTAACTTTCTCGCATCTACAGTTAATACACATTCTTAATTAAGGTATTGATATGTACCAATTCTAATTGCAATTTGAAGGAACATTGCCCTACAGTTATTTTACCGAACATTTTATCCCAAAAAATCCGATATCGTCATATTGTTGACAACATAATTTGACTACCTACAATTTTCTAAAGCATTCTTCAAACTGATTTCGAGTAATCCAAATTGGTTTAATCGAATTTAAAGATTTAAATTTGTCAAAAAGTTTATGGTAATTTATTGTTCAAAGAACAAATTTTGTAAACATTATAACGTGGGCAAATTTTAAGAAAATTTGTATAGAACCGTTTTTGAGAAAGTCGATGTTTGAGTTTTACATTCTAAATTTTAGGTATTGAAAAAAAAATGTATAAAATCTCCATAGTAGTCATAGATATAATGTGATGTTAGTTTTTCAGTTTGTTTAAAAAAAACGAATATCTGTCAAATGTCATTGGCCACTAACAAAAGGCCGTTGAAGTCATTAATGCTCCTTTACATGGTTCCCGCGTGTCAAACTGTCAGGTGTTCGAAATTACTGGTGTAGATGCAGCAAGGCCTGTCTGTTTAAAAGATGTTGGAAAATCTTAAATTTTACTAAAAGTAGAGTGGAGATTCAATCCACCTTTAGCCCCTCGGTATGAAGGTTACTGGGAGTTACGTGTTAGTTTTGAAAATATGAGTATTTTGCTGTGTCGTGCCATAGCTGTGATGAACGCAAGACCTCTAACCTAGGTTTCTGAAAACGGACAGGATTTGTCTCATTTAACTCCCGCACACTTCCTCAGTGGAATCAGAAATAATTAAATGCTAGTCATCGACCAGATCGAGAAAGTTGATCTTCTCAGAAGTATGGTCATCTACAACACTTAAAAGAAATGCTTAAATCAAGATTTCGGGCTGAATATGCAAGTCATCTGGTGCAACGATGGAAAGGAAAGAAGTGCAAATAGTTGAAAGTTGGAGATGTTGTTCTTATTGGCAGAGAAGATACAAAACGTCTACAGTGGTCAGTCTAAAAGTTAATAGAGGTGAACGTTTTTACCCTCTGGATATTACATAGACGAACAATTGGAGGATGCTCATAGATCTAGGGGTGGTTCTAATAGCGGTGCAGTGAGAAATTAAATTGCTACCAAATACGGATGTCATATGAAGAAACCGGATAGGTTTTAATGGAGTTTATTTTTTGTAGTTTTTGTTCTTATTTCTATTTAATTAGGCAATTAACTGTAAATAAGAAGATGGTAGTTATGTTTATAATACTCTACATTAGTCATAGATATAATGTTATGTCCATTTTTCAGTTTGTATTTAAAAAAAACAATTATCTGTCAAATCCTCATTCATCAATAAATTGAATTAAATAAAGCTTATCAATTTCATATATCTTGCTTGTCAACGTGTTAGTTAGCATTATTTTAAGTATCTACCTAAGTCAGTCATTATTATTCAGTTAGGTCAATTATTATTATTCGAGGTGGTTAGATAGCGTGGTACGGTGCCATATCTCCTACACACAAAAAAAAAGAAAAAAAGTACCTATGAGAAACTCCTAGATAACAAAACAAATGTATAGCATTTATACCATAATTTATTGTCGAAAGTACTAATTTGAAGAAATTGTTACGTGATTTTTTTGTACATCGCGCCAAATTTGGTGTGTGAGTTATTCGGGGCACCGATAGAGGACGGTTTTGGTTCGTTTTCACGGTGTCTGTCGGTCACTTCCGTCCTGTTTTGCTCAATGTTACTTTAAACACCGTAAATAGTTTGGCGTGTGCGTTTAGACGGTTGTGGATGATATCTTCTTTGTTTCTCTTTTAGACGAAAATACGGAAACGAAATTACTACAACGACATTACTACTACCACGAAATTGTTTGTCTGGGTAAAATGGCTACCTTGCTTCCGTTATGCGAGTGTTGAAGACGGCACCCAATTTTAGAAACCGTACGAGCCTTCTCGTCAACCACGCGCGCTTCGTATCTGCCTTCGTAGCTACCTACCAGAGCTGCATAAGGTATTGTGTTTGTCTGTTATTTTGCGTGACGAAAACCAGTTAACAATCGACCTTGACCTCGCTGCCGAATATAAACAAAAATCAGCCTGTCGCTGACTGCGTCTTAAATTTAGTGCACCCAAAGAACACGGGTACTGCGACGTCGCCCGTTACGATTCGCGTTTTCCTGTATTTGTGCAAATTGTGTTATTGTTATGTCGTAAAATAAACTTAATTTGTGACGTGTTTTCAGTGCGAGTATTTTATTGCAGCCCTAAGTACATTAACCGTTCTATCTTGCGGAAATGTAAGTATCTCTTTATAAAAAGATAGTGGTGCCGGGCTTTAGCAACAAATATTTGAGACGGTCCTTTCAGTATCTTAACTAATATCTTAAACACGCCTCCTGCATTTTAGTGACCTAGCCGGTTGATACGAATTGCACCGTCGAATACGAATTTTATGTCGGGTTCAATGAAATTTTATCTGTTTATTCTCTCTCTCTCTATTTTAATTTACATTTGTCGAGAATCCCAAATTCGGTGTATCTGTATAATTTGTACGTTACAAATTCGTTCCAGTCGTTTTTAAAAAAATACTACAACTTGACCGATTAAATTTTCTCTTATTGAGTTTTTCTAGAAAACGACAATAGTTACTTTGTAAACATTGTAATGTAGTATAAGTGTGTAAAAAAAGTGGTTAGAGCCGTTTTCAAGTAAATCGATATTTTTAATTTTACACCCTTAATTTTAGGGGTTGAAAAAAAAATTACCTCTGAGAAATCTCTACACAGCCAAAAAGTTCATGGTATTTATACCATAATTTATTGTCCAAAGAACTACTTTTGAAGAAATTCGTTTCAGTCGTTTCTGAAAAAAAACTAGAACTTAAGAAGTTTTGTTTTTATTAATTTTTTTAGAAACACAACAACAGTTATTTTGTAAAAATTGTAATGTAGTATACGTACGCAAATTTAAAAAAAAAATTTAGACAACTTTAAATCTAAATATGAAATTTGAATCTAATCGTTCTATCTCGTTTAGCCTGTAGGTCAAAGTACATACATACTACAGTGATTGCAAGGTAATTTTAATGTATAAATGTAAAACTATTGTTAACGTAATATATTGTTTAGGTTTTAGTGGTTTTCCTAAACCTTAAAGCAAATGCTTTGCTAAGACAAACCAATCTACTATTGCACACGGTTTTGTCACCACACTATACAGGTTTATACAGATCTTCTGGGGCACCATACATAACACTTACATCACAATACAATATTTAAAATGTACCATACGAATAATTAAATATATAAATTGTTTAGTATTAAGATACATTTGTTTATTATATGATATGAGGATAAATTGATTTTTGTGCGTAAGTGATGAAACGAAGTGAAAATGGGACGGTTTTGAGCAGTAAACAGTGATGGGTGTGTGGTTGAGACTGTGCATAAAATAAAAATTTCTTCGTTAACCCTTTAAAGACGTATTTATATATAATAATTTATTAACCCAGCTATATTTATAAAGTGCTTCGTGAAATAAAAGTTATAAACAAATTGGAAAGTCTGAAAAAAATACGTCAAGGTTATAAAGAACAAAGCACGTCGTGGAAAACAACTCAGGGTTTAGAGGTCACTGTTCCAAAGTTCCAAAACTTTTTGTATATAAAAAATAGACTGTAGCTAAAATAACGTTATGTTTAGTTGTGTTAAAACGTACACGTAGCGTTATTAAAATCCATTTAAAATTTGATAAAAATGTGTACGTTCGATATTAATTTTTTTTTGTTGTATTAAAATTTCGTTAAAGTTACAAACCACGCTTTTTATTAATGAATCCAAGAGAGGTTAATTAAAGAATAAAAATTAAGAACCATGTAGTTGGTTCACATAAATGTGCAAGAACCTTTTTATAATGTTTCCTCGGGAACAAAATCTTATAAAAATTGGGTAATTTGACCTATCTTCACGTTAATTAACACATTTTGTCTTTCATATAAAAAATTCACCAACGTGATGATGTCTATGTTGCCAAACAATGCTACGCAGCAATAATTTTTTTTTGTTGCTGCATTTCTGCAAGGTACTAGCATTTCGATAAAAATTGCAAATTACTTTTCATTTAAGTTTCTTTAGTTTTTTGAAATTTCTCAACATTCTCAAAATGTATTGCTTAATTTGTTTTGCTCAATTTTTTTTTAGAAATTTTGTAATAATATTTGTTTTGTAAATCTATGCATATAAAAATTTTTGTTGTCACACACATTTTGGTATTTTTTCTACTACCAATGTCGAAAATCGTTGTCGAATTACCAAAAAATTAAGGATGTTATTAGTAATTTACGAAATCAGTACCTCCGGTGTGCTCTTAATTACTATAGCTAATTTTTCGACAATTTAGTTATAAGTTTTTTCTTTAATTAATAGTATTGGCCAATGACTAAAAGTTAAATTGTTTTTATTAATTGGAACAGCCGTTACATAAATTATGGATTTAAACTTCATTCCAAGAATAAAGAGTTCGTTATAAAATTTTGAAATTTTTTGATTCAATGTTTTTAAATTTTGTTTTTATATTGGGCAGAACAAAGTACAATACATAACCACATTCGTTCGTGAACTTTTTTAACAGTACTAATTTTGAGTTTCAGGACTCGGCTGAGTTTCCGGTTTAAATAGAAATTTCATAACCAGCAGTAATATAAAACAAAAACATTAATTTATTAAATTTTACTACTAGACATATAAATTATACCCATACTATTTCAGAAATTTTTCAAAAAATTTACGACTAAGAATGGCTATTCGGTAAGAAAAATTTATATCAAAGTTATGACTAAAATCCGGTTCTCAGACAGCGGAAAATTTCTACTAAAAAAATTAAATGTGATTATAGAGATATTGTCAAATACCAGATTCTGGTTGGTTTAAAAAACGTAATATAAAATTTTCAAAATAAATTTTACATTTGTTGTTTCTTATGGTAATATTTGAAAAGTACACTATTATCTATACTGTAGACTATATCTTAATTAATTTCATTCAAGTGCAAAAAAGTAAATTTCTAATAAACAAATTGAAATACAGCTAAATAGTAAGTTTTTTTATCAATTTTCGTACCTAACAAAAAAATCATTTTTTGTAAACGCAACAATCAAAATCAGATTGACTACACTATGTTTTTATCATTTTTTATCTTTAGTTAAACATACATATTTTTAGTTGTTGATTTTCTTGTTAATGTTAATGCTACGCTATATTTTGTCAAAAACACTGAACAAAGCAAACATAATAAATATGAATAAGTTTTTATTGTACTGTTTTTTGTATAATTGCTATAATACTTGTGCTTTGGAATTAAACTAATAAATATTTTTTCTATCTTGAGTCGCTTACAGAGCTATAAAAGTACGCAAATGGGTTCTTTTATAGAAATTTGAGTTCTTTTATAGAAATAGAACAATTTTTATTCCGAACGGTGGTAACACTGATAACGTCCACTCTGTAATTACGTTCGGTATGCATCAAATTAAATCATAATTAATGTTCAGTAGATTTATTTATCTACTTATTTTTATTTCCACCCATTTTTTTTAATGAAACATATGATAAATGTACTAATTAAACTTAAACTAGAATTTAAACCAAAGTTTAATGAAAATATTGCCACCTTAGCAATTACACTTCAAAATTCCCTAAATTTAAAAACTTGCGAAATTTTATTTTAAAATCAATCTGAAAAACCCAAAATAGAAAAAATAGTACTTATAAAGAATTCGTTTCAGAAGGCATTTTAGCGACTCGTACTGGTACTCGCGGCTCGTTTTCGAAACTGTACTCGTCTTATAAAATGCGTCTTCTGAAACTAGTTCTTTAATATACTATTCTTTCTTTACAAGTTTAAATAGTTTGGTCAAATTGTGTAGTACAGTGGAAATTTTAACTACTTCCTGCATTTATGTTTAGCAATATTTTCATTATTTTGTATGATACTGTATCCCAATATTAAAACCGTATCTTAATTAACTATTTACCACTTTAATTAGAATTTAAATAGTATACCTTGGCAACGTTGACGTCAAACAAAGGGAGAATTATCAAAGCATATAATCTACTAATACAATGTATAATACATGCTTTTATTTATTAAAATTAAGATTTACAATGTGGATTAAAAAATTAAAAACAATGGATCAAAATTTTGATAACCAGTAAGTATAAGATGAAGTGTTTTTAACTCTAACTCTCATTCATATTTGTGGCAAGATGTTTCAGTTGTTAATATTAAGTTACGTGTTGGTATCATCTAATGTTGAATGTAAGAGTAACAAAAACTTTTTTGGTCGATTTTAAAATTTAAATGATTTTAGGCAAGACAACGTTTAATAATAGAATAGTAGGAGGTCATCCTATCGATATATCAAAGGTTCCTTTTCAGTTGTCGCTGTACTATTCAAATAGTTTTATTTGCGGAGCCAGCTTGATAAAACCTGACATGGTCCTAACAGCAAGCCATTGCGTATATAGAAATGGGAATACGTAAAATCAGAGGCACTTGTTAAATATAAATTATACTAACTGAATTTCTAGATTGTTCGCATTGTTGTTTGTTGTCTATGGTAGAAGCATATACAAACAATCCCTCTATTCTAGATTAGTACGTGAAATAAAGTCACATCCAGATTATAACGAAGATACAGTAGCAAACGATATAGCTGTACTCAAGGTACCTCAATTTTACTTAAGTCTTAAATGAAATTAAACTATTTACAATTTAGCTATATGTAAAATTTATGAACATTCCTGTAGCAAAACTACCACCATTAAATTTTGCAACACCTTCTGGAAGTAACGCTACCATTTCTGGTTGGGGAGTTACAAATGTAAGTGTACACATTTATATGTACAAGGTTATTCACGGTATACGACACGAAATATTAAAGTCAAACTATTCAATAAAATTGGAAAAATATATCTGGGATGGATAGAGACCTATCGGAGGAATATTTCAAATTATTTTCGAAATATACAGGTGTTCCAAAATACACACGTTCTGTGTATTTTGGGACACCTGTATATTTCAAAAGCAATTTTAAAATATTTCTCCTATAGGTCTCTATCAATTCCAGATATATATTTCAATTTTATTAAATAGTTTAGCTGTAATATTCCGTGTCGTATACCGTGAAAAATATATACTAATTCTAAATTTCATGTTAATAAGGAAAACAGTACGACCTTATCAACAGTACTCTTAGCTGCTAACCTAAAAATAGTAGATTGGTTGCAGTGCAAATCTACGTACGAAACATTCAACGAAGTTACAGACAAGATGTTGTGTGCTGGACTGGATGGAATCGATTCCTGTTATGTGATTATTTTTGGATTTATTTATATTTCTTATACCAAATGTTTATTTTAGGGTGACTCCGGTGGACCTTTAGTGTCTGAACAATATCTTGTAGGTATAGTGTCTTGGGGACGTGGTTGTGCAAGACCAGGAGATCCTGGAGTTTATACAGAAGTGTCTAAGCACATCACTTTTATTAATAGCGTTTAAAAACTAAACAATGTAGAAATAAGAGGTCGGTAGTTTCATTTTCGACTACATACATGTTAAGTAGCTACTTGTGCTTTGGTATTTGGCTTTAAATATAAACCTATTTAGAAGTTTTAAAACACTAATTTTGTATTTTATAAATCACGTTTGGAATGTTTTTAAAGTGGTCGACATTCTTTGCAGTTTTCTGGACGATACTTACTTAAACTTACTTAAAGTTTTTCTCTATCCAAATAAATGTTCCGCAAGAGTTGTTCTTAAAACTAAAACGGTATAGTTAAAATCATATAAGATTGTGTATGATTTATTCTGAATAACTGCTTAAATTAATTTTCATAAACGTATGTCGACGTTAGTATGATCTTTGTATACAGGTTTCTGTATTAACGATAACATGTAATAATAGTACATTTAATCAGATGTCGCTCAACTTATTTAATTTCTTCTTCTGTGGCATAAAAACGAGAAATAATTGAAGAAAACGGAAATCATAAATATATTGAGATCACATTTTAATAATATTTTGGATTGTACAGAATGTTCCAGAAAAACTACCATATCGAAGTCGAGTTATTTTAAATACAACATTCTAGAAACCTTTTCTATTTTTGAACAATATCATAAAAGTAGTCTACGTTCATTAAAATATCTGTATATCTACTTATTTACGTTTCAGAGATAAATCGATGAGTATGTATATTCTAGTGTATTGTATGTACAGAGTGAGTTTTTCGATGGTTTCAAATGGAAAGTACTCTTATTATACAAGCTAGAGAAAATCTGATGTCGGTATCCAGGGTTCATTTTTTAGAGGTAAACTCATATCTAAAAGCAAAATTTTATACGTATAACCGTTTTTGAGTTATGGGAAAAAAACGAATTTTGAATAACACCCTTAATTTATAAAGATACATTTTATTGTCTATAATTTAAAAGTTATGACATAAAGTTGGGGTTTTTAATTACAAATCGTATTAGTTGACAATGGCATTCACGAAAAGCATTAATTTTTGCTTACAAAAATATACTGTGTAATATATTTCAATTCGAGTGATAATGGTTTTATATACGTTTAACGTTTAACGTATAATATTTTGCATCTGGACGGTGGAATGAAACAGTATCAATAGCAAACTGTTCCTTAACTGACAACTATGAACTAACGCTTGAATATGCGTCGGTAGTATGGTCTCCTTCAGGTCAGCGTGATGTGGATATTCTGGAGCGCATTCTGAGAAAGTTTCTCAAATTTCTTTCATTTCCTGCTGATGGTATATCATCGTGCTGGTTTTTCATAAGGATTGTTATTAGAGAGGTTTGATTGCACTAACATTCGTCAGATCGTTGTATAAAATTTTTTATACATTTCGCATGTGGGCCCTAAAGTAAAATCTTTTTATGTTGTTAAACGTTCTATTTATTCCCGCGTGTGCTGTGCACCTATTCTTGTTAAATGAAAATTATTTAATATTAATTGTTCGGTTTATGATCATTTATTTTTTGTAATTCGTTTATGACTAATAATAAATCAAATGTTTGCAAATGAACGCGTTCTCATTATTTTTTATTCATAATATTTCATCGATTTAATTTTTTGTTCACAATGCTATCAAGGCTCTCAATAGTTCGTCTAGGGATACTATTGATTGAGTTTGCTGATTTTATTTATTTCTTTCATAAATATTACTTGTAACGTTTTGTTGTAAAGTACGAGAATGGTGGGTTTCTGACCTAATTATTTACTCGTTGTAACAAAATCACTTTCCGAAATTATTTTTAATTCTACCAGTGCTTTTAGAGGTTTCAATAACACTCGAGGGCCGAGGTGATCAGATCCGAACCTGAAGGTTTTATTGAAGTTTTCCGGGAGTGCGGTTTTATTTTTTGTCATAGATTTAGTTACTACTAAATTACACGTCATTTTGTTTAAATCTTGGGGATTTAATTAACCCACTTTCGAATGGGTTTGGTTACTAGTATATTATAAATGTTCTGCCAAACAAATAAGGGCGAAAGTGTTTTACCGACCATACTAAGGCGTGTTTTTAATTAAAGTACCGTTTGGATTCCGCCGTTGCAAGGGTATAGTCGGCAATCCGCGCATGCGCGCTGTGTACTTGTATCTGTCGGCCACGCGCAGACGGCAGCACGGCATTTTCGCCGCTACGTACGGTTGTCTGTGACTGTTTAAAATATTTCCGCCTATCCAAAGTCACGCCGACTGCTATAACCGTCTGTTATCCGTTTTCTTTGTACCAAAGGCCTAAAAACAATTAATATTTCAACGTGAGATCTGTGCAGTGTACGGAGAAAACATTATGAGTGATGGAATGCTACAAAAATGCGGTTAAAGATGGCCGCTCCAATGTCCATGATGAGGAAAGCAGTGAGGGCGCCCTCTTTAAACGTATTTTCGTACCATTCTGCCACTCATAATGTTTTCTCCGTATACTGCACAGATCTCAGGAGGAATATCAATTGCTTTTAGGTGTTTGGTACAAAGAAAACTGATATCATACCGTTATAGCAGTCGGCGGGACTTTTGATAGGCGGAAGGATTTTAAACACTCACAGACAAACGTACGCAGCAGCAAAAAATGCCGTGCTGGCGTTTCCGCGTAACCGACAGATGCAGAAACGCAGCACGGATGCGCGGAACGCCTACCGTACCGCTGCAGCGGCGGAATCTCAAAACGGTACTTAATTAAAAAACACGCCTCGTAGATACTTTTTCGATAACTGGATAGTTAATTTTCGCTTTGTTTAAAGTTCGAGTTGCGCAAGCTACAGGTTGATCGTTTGAATTACAAAGTACAACATCTATAGCATAATTTCATACGTCTTTAAGAAAAAAATATTTTCTTAAGAAAACTCTGGATAAACATGGTGCCACCAAAGAAGATACTTGCATCATTATTTTCTGATGTACGAAATAACGTACCGATCATTGTATAAGTAGGACCATTGATTTTATATACAATTGAATATTCCTGTACGTCAATGTTTTCTTTAATAGTAGGAGCAGGTACAGAACCCCGCTGTAAGTTAGAACTGAAAAAGGTTACTTAAGTAGTTTATGATCCATTATATATTTGTGACCACATAAGATCGCCTTCACCCAAATAAATAAATATAAGTAAATTCTATAAAAATTTGCCACACCTAAACCTGAAAGTTTTTTGAACTTTTAGCATTTTGTGAAAATGTAGTACCAACTTGACACCTTTGAGTTCTCAATTTTTATACCTGTTTTTGAGACTAAATTTGATTCTACTAAATGAATAGGTTTTGTGTTGTACTTGTGAAAAATTGAATAAAGTAGGTACACAAGGTGTTCAAAAAACGTCACTAAATTATTACAAGTTTTAAACAGTAATAACTTGTTTATTTTAAATGGAACTTCATGTATTTTATGTCACCAGCAGTGACAGAATTTATTTCTCTATCGGTTACTATTGCACTTCTCTATAGGTAGCTGTACACGTTCTCATGGAAAACGCATATTTTCAGAGCAACAAACAATAGGTTTATTACCAGACTGAATTTTATTCTATTTTTGCCAAATATTAGACCGGACAAAGTCCGTATGGTCAGCTTTCGAAATAATATAGGATATTGAATTCAATTAAATTGAAAAGATCTTTCATGCAGTCTACAATTGAAATTATGTCACCTGTTAACGAACGCTAATGTCGATTAAAGGAATATAACCAACTTCATAGCCATCTACAATTTGTATTTCAAAAATACAACTATATGGCACCAAAGCATCTACATAATTAATACATTAAAATGAAAATAACTGTGTAGCCTTATGTTTGACTTTAAATATCTCGAAAAGTAACGACTTCATCGTTACGAAGAAAGAGTATCTTTTTTTAAAATAAAGTATGAGATAATCGATAAATTGTGCTAAAATGACAATTTTTTTAATATTTTGAGGTTAAATTTCTACATTTTTTACAAACTCCGCCTACGGCATTCAAGGGGTGGATTGAGTAGCTTACTGGATGTCGTTGCCGGTCCCAAGCCTGGATAAAAGAGGAGGGTTGGCGGAACGGTTTAGCAGCCTAACCGCCGTAAAACAGATTAAAGCTCACAGAACCAATTATCATCCTCGGAATAGGACTGAACAATCGATGACGAACTCGGCAGAAACAAGGCTATCCAGACGGAAATATACAAAGAAAATATCAGCTCATAAAAGGAAGAAACAAGAATGGAGAAAGAACATTATCAGATGTGCGTGTTGGAATATAATGACATGGAACGGAAAGGAACAAGAAATAATGATAGAAATGAATGAACACAAAATAGACATCTGTTCTCTGGCAGAAACGAAAAAGAGAAGGAAAGGAACAGTAAAATATCAGAACTATACATTCATATACAGTGGACGAGAAAAACATGAGAGAGCCCAGGCAGGCGTTGGCATACTCATCAGCAACAAATACGAAGGAAACATCGACGAGATACACTACATAAACGAGAGAATACTAATGGTAACGATTAATCTAGGCAAGGAAAAACTACGAATAATTAGTGTGTACGCTCCGGATACAAATAAACCTAAAGACGAGATCGAAATGTTCTACGAAAAACTACAGACAAATATCGACACAATTGCTAACAAACAAAAAACTATAATAATGGGAGATATGAACGCTAGAATAGGTAATATACCCATAGAAGGAGTAAAACAGCCTTTTAATGAATATGAAATTAACAATAGTGGCAAAACTCTGATTAAATTCTGCGCTCATAATGAGCTACGAATCATCAACACCTTCTTTGAAGATAAACCCCAATATAAAATAACATGATCCAACACAAGAGGGCAAACCTCTACCATAGACTACATCATATCAAACAGAGCAATCCATCCGTCGCAAATACTGGATGTCCGCACATTGACCTCAGCTAACATAAGAACGGACTACATTCTGGTATTAGGGAGAATACGTTTGAACATACAACGGAAGAAAAAACTACAACCAGAAATCATCGAAAAGATAAATATCGAATCAATTACAATTACTATACACCAACAGACTATTTCAGAAAATCAAAGCTAATCCAATTGAAGAGGATGATAGTATAGAAGAAGGTTGGAAAAAGATCTTATCCAACATTAATGAAGCCGCAGATGAAGCATTAGGTAAAAGGAAAATTAACCTAAATGCCAAGAAAAGTGACAAACCTTGGTTTACGGAAGAAATAAAGATCTTAGCACAAGAAAAATGAGCGGCTTATTAACGATACATTAATAACAGAACAATAGACGAACACGTAAACTACGTAGAAATAAGAAACAGAGTAAACGCCCAAATCCGCCAACACAAAAAAAGAATATCGGACAAAATTCACACAGGACATGGAACATGATCTCTATAGTGCTCAACGTAAAATCTGGGTATGTTGAAACGACGAAGGAAAAATATTAATGAATACACACAGACACAAACAATAGAAGAAGAAACATGGGTAACGTAGTTTAGGAATCTATATGAAGAAGATAACATAACGATAGTAGACCACAACGACGCACAAAATGAAATAGCTCCGATAACACTAACAACAGAGCAAATCATTGAAGCCATAAGAAAACTAAAAAACCGGAAAGCACCGGGACCAGATCAAATTCGAAACAAACTTCTTAAATACGGAGGAAAAGACCTAAGTACAGAACTGAGAAAACTGTTCCAGTCAATACTGAATAAAGGTACACCGCCGGAAGACTGGAAATCAAGCATAACAATACCCATATTTTAGAAAGGCGACGAGAAGAATCCCACAAACTATAGAGGTATTACGCTGCTTAGCTGCATCATGGAATTATTTACAACGTATTAAAAAGAATCATTGCCAATACAGTTGAACTAAGCGAAGAACAGCAAGGTTTCCGAAACAATCGAAGTACAACAGACGCAATATTTGTTATACGTCAAATCGTCAAAAAATCTATTGAGTACAACAAAGCGGCTTTTATATGCTTCATTGATCTCACGAAGGCGTTTGATAGAATAAAAGTATATATACACATACCCAAGGAAGTAATACACGTAATAGCACAATTAAAATCAGCAGAAAATAACAAATATCTAGTAATAACAAAAGAACCTAGAAGATGCAAACTGGTAATTAACGAAAAACCCATTGAACAGGTAATGCGTTTTAAATATATAGGGGTGGAAATATCAAGCGATCGAAACCTAAATATAGAGGTAAAATCACAAATCAATAAAGCAGCAAGAGTGTCAGGATGCCTTAAAGATATAATATGGAGAAACAAGAATATGAACACCGAATCAAAGGTTAGAATATACAAAACATACATTCGTCCTATAATGACATATGCCGCAGAGACAAGGACAGATACCGCACACACCAAAAGATTACTCCGTACCACGGAAATAAAGGTTCTCAGATCCGTAACAGGACACACACTCTACGATAGAATACCAGACGAGAACATAAGACAGACGTGCAATATTCAAGATGTTGTAAGATGGACGAGAAGACGCCGTAGAGAATGAAATGAGCACGTATCAAGAATGCTCAAAGATAGACTGCCAAAGATTGCTAGGGATCACAAACCAGGAACAACACGCCTACCTGGAAGACCACCAAAACGCTGGAAAGACAGCTGGTCCTTTGTGTCGCAAGAACAGCAACAATAACATTGGAAGAAACAGGTCTACGACCTATTAGAAGAAGAAGAAATTTCTACAGTTAAAATATTACCAATTTATTATAATACTCTGTATACAATGTGTCCAAATCTGAACAGTATTGCATGGGTAATGTGGTACAAATTTTCATGTCGATTGAGATGCCGTTAACTAAAAATTCCGATCTGTTCCAAATATATCTAGTGAACCAAGCCCATTCAGATCAGAGAATGGGCCTAGAATAAGTCGGAGTGAGATAAGAGCGTTGGAATGTGTCCCTAATCCAATCTCTGCCTGAAAGACTTTGCAACCTTTTCAGGTAATCAGAATAGAATAACGAAGAGAGGTGCAGAGAAATGGAATGAATAAAAATGACATATCACATGCCTATATTTCCTTCAATTTTCAAAGATTTGACTTCACCAGCTCTGAGGTCAAAGGTCAGGTCAACATGTAAATAACCTAAGTTCACCGCCTTGACATCCTAAAAAAAATAAGCCATTAACCATCAAAATCGGTTGGATAGTTTTGAAGGAGAAGGCGGATAAACAAACAGAAAAACAAAACTCGATTTTATGTGTATAGATTCACTTATTAGGACAGCTACTAAAAAAAGTAAGTACAAAAGTTTCTTCACTAATGAAAGCAAACTGTACTTTATTTCCAAAAAGATTATTGCAAGAATGGTTTTGAAGATATTGATAGTAACTTTCTTATTTTAAATGGTCTCCATATTGTATTTTTGATAAATAATTTCTACTCTTTTTCTACTTTCAATTATATATCTTATGATATGTTTGAAATAAAAGATCTTGACAAACCGGTTATTATTTATTATCTGGTAAGCCATGGAAACAAATGAACTTCGATGATTGTTCAAGTTGTCACTCTCGATTGTTTATTACTTTGTTGTAAAGTAAGAGACTGGTGATTGCTTGAAACCAGTTTTATTATTGATTGAACAGAAGAAATTTTAAGTACTTAAGCGTCACCGACAGATAAATTGCAGCAATATAATCAATGATTTCATTTTGTCAAATAGTATTATTTAGATATTTTAGTTACAATTTAATTACAAGTTGAATGCACAATTATTACAAAAAAACGGTATTTACTGTATAAAAATTTCTTGCTGTTTATTTGACTGATTTTGTTTCTTTTTCCTTGCGTTTGAAAAAAAAATACCATATTTTATGGGGAGTTTAAGGTGTTTTTTGTGCTTTGGCTGTTTTAGATGCCTCACTACCTTTAGCAGAAAACGAGTGAAAATTTGGCGGTTGCTATTTTTGAACACATTAGATCCAGGAGAAGATACCCTAAAACGATGGGTTAAGAATACATCATACACAAGTGATAGTGATTTACACTCATGATCAAAATCTGACAGCAATAAAGAACTGCAAAAGCACAAGAAAATATTGAGAGATAAAATCCCATCATGGTTGTCCAAAGTTTGCTATAGTCGTAATTGCGAGAGATATCTTATGATTCACCGGATCTATCTTTTTTAACACCAACAAATAAATGAAATAAGCAGAAAGATAAATGCGGTAAATCATAAGACACCTCTCGCAATTACGACTATAGATCTGACACCCAGGGTACCATCGCACAATTGCCGAGCTTCTTTAAAGAGAGAATACGTAACGAATTCATTTAAATCAAAACACCGAATGTATCATCTACTTAAGGAGTGGTGTGGAAAAAAATGTATTAAGAGATTCAAAAATAAACCAAGAAAGTGTGACGTTTGTTATAGATTCTAAACTAAAAACATTATAATCCATATTATAATCTATATTCAATGGTATAAGATCGAACCGTCGTATCTCAAAGTATAAAAGTATCCGAGCGTCTCGACGAACCAAGCCGAAGCCGGCTCTTACGGTAAGGTAGCAATGATGCTTACCTACAATCGCATGTTTATAATTCACATGGCCTTGCCACCTTACTGTAAGAGGATAGCCCAGCTTCGGCTTGGTCCGCCGAGACGTTCGGATACTTTCATACTTCGGGATACAAGGTTTGATTTATGCTTATTTTATATTATACCATTGAATATAATGATTATGCCATTAAAAATTATCAACTTTAGAAAAAAAGGGTTTTCATTGCCATTACTCTAAACATTACTAGTCTCAATAAAATTTTTTTGGAGGTAGGTGGCTATTTAAAAAAAAGATAGCACCCCCCCACTTCAAAACAATTAAAACATCGAAAAACATTTATAGAACAAAAATGTTGCATTTTTTTACCATTAAGAATCTGAAAATTAGTTTTTAATATTTCTATAGTTTCACCAAAAAAAGATCGTCTACAGATTTTTGAGCTGCCCTCTTCTATACTGTATACTATATAAATAATCGAACAATAAGTTTTGCGACACCTGGTGTACGTTAATGCATTTGCATTCGTGCTTTTTCTTATACATGGTGTCTGGTAATGAATGGCTCATACTGCTGGGATTGATTCTTTGGGCAAAAATATGACGATTTAACGTAATTTACCTTAGTACAATTTTGCTTCGTTAAGAAAAATTATAACAATTTGAAAATCTTTTCTGTATTTCAATTTTTTACTATAGATATACTCAGTATACTATTGGCGCGGAGTAATAAACCTGTCAGAATTATCGAATCTCCCGTATTGCATTGGCGTAGGTATCTGATACATTTGGAAAATCATATTTTTAGTAGGTAAATATATTATAATAGTAAAATCTACCTTGATATGAATTATTATGTAATTATATGTTATTTATTTTATTTGTATAGTAGATCACATTACAAATTTTACTTCTTACGTATTATATACGATTATTTTTGTATTTTGGTATATTACCCACATCTACGGCTATGATTCTCGTTTCGTCAGTACCTAAGCTGATGACAACGTGCTTATACAGCTTAAGCTATTGTTCTCAGACCCGATATGCTGCAAGAGCGGCACAATGATCGTATTTTGGTTAGAATTTATTGGTATTTACTTAACCGTAGAAGTACCGCTTTCACAAGAAAATAAAGAACTATTTCAAGCAATTATCATTTATTACTCCGCGCCAATAGTATACAGACGTAATTTCAATGATCTACGTGAAACTTGAGACCTAGCGGTTTTCGATGTTGTCAATTAAGAAAATTTTACAAAATTGGCGCTCGGTGAACAGGAGCTGAACAAGTGTAAGTATCTAAGATTGAGCAACATTACAGCAAGTGTACTTAAACAAAAATCTTCTTCGTTACTTCAAAAAATCATGAAACGCTCAACTTTTTGAAATTGTTACTTGAACTTGAACATATTTGTTGTTAATTAATTGCTACTAAGATATATTTTGGCAATAATCCTGTAATGAGCAAAGCAAACATAATAAGTATAAAGATAATTTTTACAGTACAATTTTTAATAATTGCTATAATTCTTGAGCTTTGGAATTAAATTAATAAATACATTTTATTTTGTTTTTTATTATAACTTTAAATAGTTTGATGAATATTATAAGCAAAGTACAATGGAGAATTTAGTATATATTAACCACATTATCATTATTTTTTATCAGACTGAATACAAATCTTACAACCATTTTTTAATAAACCTTTTACCACTTTTATTAAAATTGAAATAGTGTATGTTGGCTAACATTGACGTCAAACAAGGGGAAAAGGATCGAGGCATAATCTACTAATACAATTTATAATACACGCTCTTATTAATTAATGAATTGTTATCAGTTAAAATATGGTTACAATGGATTAAGATGTTGATATCAGTATGTATAAAATGATGTGTTTTTTTCTCACTCACATTGATGACACGATGTTTCTATTGCTAATATTAAGTTACGTTTTGGTATCATCTAATGTTGAATGTAAGCTAACTAAATTTTTGATCGATTTCAAAATATTAAGTGATTTTAGGCAAGTCAACGTTTAATAATAGAATAGTAGGAGGTCATCCTATAAATATATCAGAAGTTCCTTTTCAGTTGTCGCTGCACTATTCGGGTAATTTTATTTGCGGAGCCAGCTTGATAAAACCCGACACGGCCCTAACAGCAAGTCATTGTGTATATAAGGATGGGAGAACGTAAAATCAGAGGTACCTGTTAGTGTAGAAGTAATACTAACTGAATTTGTAGATTGTTCGCATGGTCGTTTGTTGTCTCGGGTGGAAGCATCTACAAATCATCCAGCAATAATAAAAGAGTAATGACAATAAAGTCACATCCACTTTATAACGAAAATACACTGGCAAACGACATAGCAGTACTAAAAGTAACTCAACACAACTTAACTCTTAAATATAACTAAACTATTTCTAATTTAGTTATTTTCAAAATTTGAAAACATTCCTGTAGCAACATTACCACCACCAGATTTTGCACTTCCTGTTGGAAGTAATGTTACCGTTTCAGGTTGGGGAGTCACAAATGTATGTGTTTAAGTATAATATAGTGCCGAATTAAAAATTTTTTGTTAAGGAATACAGTGCGAGTACATCATCAGTACTCTTGGCTGTTGACGTAAAAATAGTGGATCGGTTGCAATGCCAATCTACGTACTCATCATTCAATGAAGTTACTGACAAAATGTTGTGCGCTGGACTGGATGGAGGCAACTACGACGCCTGTTATGTAATTATGTTGAAATTTGTTTTTATTTCTTATATCAAATATTTATTTTAGGGTGACTCCGGTGGACCTTTAGTGTCTGAACAATATCTTGTAGGTATTGTGTCTTGGGGACGATGGTGTGCAAGACCAGGAGATCCTGGAGTTTATACAGAAGTGTCTAAGTACATCACTTTTATTAATAGCTGTTAAAAATAAAAAAAAAATTGAAAATCGAATCCAAAAATGTTTTTATTTAAAAGTCACATACAAATTATGTGTTCGCCTTAAAGTTTTTTTATCTATTTGTCACAACATCCATTAAAACAAAACTTAATATTATAAATTCTAAATCTCAACTATTCTAGTTTTCATAAAAAAACCTAAGTTATAGTATTATACTATATATTTATAGTATACTACAAAATAATAACTACCCTACTAAACTAATAAAAATTACTTAAAACAAATATTAATCCATCACAAATGTATATTATAACACTACTAATAACAAAGTAACATTGGTAACACATAGATTGATACAATAAAAACACAATATATAACAACATTTATACAAAACTAAAATCAAAAACCAATACGCTTGATAGATCAAATGTAGTTTATAGACTAAATTGTGAAAATGGTACTAAATGTTATGTAGGACAGACAAAACAGAAATTGAAAAATTGAATAAAGAATCATCGGTATGACTGCAAAAAAACAAGAAAAAAACTGCTCTATCAACACATCACATAGAAACTGTACATACTTTTAATTTTGACCATTCTACAATCTTAGAAGTAGAAACTAATAAAAAATGATTAATATTTAAAATGATTTACATAAAGAAACATAACGACAACACTAATTTCAATCTAGTTACTCAAAATTTAAGCGCCCACCGGCGCCCATACTCGGGGGCAAGGGGGCCGTGCCCCCCCCCCTTAGCTCTCAGGGAAGAAAAATAAGTGTAGTCATTTTTGATATATACTGATTTTAAATATATTTAATTTAATATATATTTAACTACTATAAAAGCAAACGTTATTCACCACCGCTGCGCTGCGGGGTGTAGCGTACAGACAGACAGGAGGAATGGGCTTCGCGAGTTGTTTAGTCATCCCCCTCCCCAAGCTAATCCATCTGGCGCCATCGTCTCGTCACGACACGACAAGTGTTTGAATAAGGCAGCATAACCTTTTGCAACCTTTTGCTCGTATGTTCACTGTTAACCGAGTGTTTTTAAGAAAATAATGTGTATAATTATATTCCTCGGGATTTAGTTTAGCGTATTCAATCAGAGCTAATAACTTTCAAAAATATAAATAAACTGCTGAAAGTGTAAACATCAAACACATAATTGGTATAGTGTTCCTTTTGTTCTTAGTTTTCCTCCTTGTTGTATCGGCTTAGAATGTTTGCAGTTTTTCAGGTAAGCTTACATCTCTGATTTATAGTTGTAACACTCCAGCAAACATCGCCTTTCGGTATTTAAGCGGCCCTGCATATATATATATATATATATATATATATATATATATATATATATGTACGTCGTGGACATTGAAAATGACCATATTTAACTAATACAATCTCCAATAAAAAGATAATGGTTCACATTCTTGTCGGAATCATTTCTTAAAAAATATATTTAAGTTGTTTACCAAATAGTAAACAGGAATAACTTTCACAGCTTTACATGAAATATGTATTTTTGATCAATTTAGTTGAGCGTAATGGCCATTTTCTATAGGACCGCGACTAAACTGCGTTGTAGTTATTCTCTTATCTATACTAATGCGCGTTTGTGTGCACGGCTGAGTTCGAAAAACTTTGATAACAATATCCTTAAATTTATTTCAAAGATGGATATCAGGAATTTCTTTGGAAAAAAGAGTGTATCTGCTGCAGAGAAAAGAAACCTCCATGACTCATTAAATGAGTCACATCCAATACCTTCAAAAGTGTGTCCCACAAAAACTTCCAGTTCACTCTCAACATCAGCTCCTAACTTCACGTTATCTCTCCAAGAGGAACTGTTGTGTCATTTGCAGAATTCAGAAGTGTCATTGCCACAATGTTCTTTGATTGTTAGTAATGTAGTTTTTACTATTAAAAAGCCGGAGGATCAACATTCATTAGCAGTAAAACACAGCTTTGACATGGGTGAACACATAAACCATTCACTGTCGGACGAAGTCAAGTATCAGTTACTAACGAACAAACGTGCTTTAAATTTTTCTCATGATTACAAAAGAATATTGACGAGAAAAAACTAACAAAAGGCCTTTTCAAAAAATCTGGTTTGAAAAGTACGCGTGGCTAGTATACTCGCCCAAGTTGAAGGGGGGGGGCTGCGTAAGTTTTGTACTCTTTTCAAACCAGTTTTAAAAAGATGCATATTTAGTGCTTTTGTGGTAAAAGCTCATCAAGTTTACAAACACTTCTATGAAGACGCTCGATGCCATGAAAAAAGCAGTTGGCATCTTGATTCTACAAGTAAGGCCAAGAGTTTTTAGACTCCATAGAAATGAAAAATAAAAGTGTAGTTGAACAGTTAGACAGTGGTATTACAAAACTTGTAAATACCAACAGAAAAAAACTGAAAGCAATACTTGCAAGTTTGATATTTTGTGGCACTCATGACATAGCAATTAGAGGAAAGAATTCGAGTGAAGAAAACTTTCAAAATTTACTTTTGTTCAGAGTAAGTGCGGGTGACAAACTGTTGGAAGATCATTTGCAAACTCATAGTGGAAAAGCCAAATATACGTCACACAGAGTCCAAAATGATTTAATAAGTACATGTGGTTCTATTTTACAACAAAATATTGTTGATGAAGTAAATAAATCACCAGCTTTTTCGTTATTGGCTTATGAAACGGCTGACATCAGTGGAAAAGAACAGCTGTCCCTGAGAGTACGATTTGTAGACGAGAACTTTACAGTGAAAGAAGAATTTTTAGGGTTTACAGAGCTAACTACATTGGATGCTGAGGGAAAATCTTCGTTTATGATAAAGTTTGTTGAAAATTTGGGCCTTGATATAAATAAATTGATTGGCTTGGGTTTTGATGACTGTGCAACAATAGCAGGCCATGAAACTGGAGTGCAGGCTAGAATTAGACAAAAGTATCCAACAGCTGTTTATTACCACTGTGCATCGCACAGACTAAACTTAGTTGTCAATGACCTAAACAGTGTTCAGGAAGTTCGTAACACCGTCGGGACAATAAAAGGCGTCATTAGGTTCTTCAGAGAAAGTGTATTGCGCAGAAAAACAATACCTAACATTCCAATGTTCTGTGAAACAAGACGGTCACACAAATATACGTCAATCAGAATATTTAAAGAAAACTTCTTGGCAATCAAGGATAGTCTAAATCATCTTGCGAAGAACCGTGAAAATAATCAAGGCACTAGATCACGGGCCAGTCAACTAGACAGCGCAACATCATCAACCACATTTGTCATTTGCTTACACATCATATCAAGATACTCCTCATAGTTAGAACCAATAGTGAACAAACTTCAGTATACTGATATGGATCTCCACAGTGTATACACATACGTCAACACTGACCTGTTAACCAATTTTCAAAAGCAGAGAGAAAGCGGTGACGAATTTACAAGCATTTTTGAGGAAGTACAACATGTTGGTAAGGAACTTGACTTAAACATCTTGATCCCAAGATTGGCTAGACGGCAGACTCAAAGATGCAATGTACAGTGCTCATCGCCTGAAGAATATTTTAGAGTGGCAATTTACAATCCATACATGGATTCTATCATAAGATCACTTGGAGCAAGATTTGAGAAAGACAAAGACATACCTTTCAAAGGTGGAATTTGATGAAAAAGGAGAAGAAAGAAGATTTTATGAGGAATGTAATCCTTTTGCAGAAGTTTTATCAAATCGACAACTTGGAAGCAGAAGCTAGATTATGGTATGACGTCTGGACAAACAAGGAGTGTTTGGAAAAAACAAACCTTCATGATATACTTGGAGAAACTATGTTTTATCCAGCTGTAAGGAAGCTGATTTTATATTACCAAACTATTCCTCCCACAACTTGCACCGTGGAGCGTTCGTTCAGCACGCTGCGTAGAGTGAAGACATGGCTGAGAAGTACTACTAGCGAGGATCGTCTATCAAGCTTGTGTCTTCTTAGTGTTCACAGAAAAAGAGCGAAGTCCCCTGGTTTTAAAAACAAAGTAATTGATTTGTTCGGCAAGAAGAAGAGAAATTTACAATTTGCTTTTTCTGATAAATATTAATATCAGATCCATAACCTAACCAATGCATACTAACATATACCTTACAACCTACTTTATTTTTTAATTATATAGATACAACAAGTGCAAAAAGCTTAGGAGTTCTATTTAGTTTGTTTTCTGTATTAAATAATAAGGGCTTTAATAAGAAAGTGTTATTCTTTTTATAGTGTATAAGTATCAAAACCTAGTATTTGGAAAAAAAATTTTAATAGGGAGTTTTAAAGAGAAAACTTTTTGACCACTGAAAAATTCCATTCGTCTTCCACTTCCAACATTGAAAAAAAAATTCCTACATATACCCCTAGGTATAGGCCCTTAAAGCGCCGTATATAATAATTTAATTAATTGATGGTTGTCACGTAATTTTATGTTCTTTTGTTCAATATAATAAAGTACATGCTGTACATACGATTTTATATCTTTCAGACCTTTAATAAATTATCAGTCTCGATGCATATATTGTATTGACCGTGAAAGTTAACTTTCATGTGCACAAATAAAAAGTTATGTGATAAACACTTTTATTTTTAATTAAGTAAGTACATATTAATTGCGTTGAAACCAAATTTTAAATGCGTCTGAATCCTATTAATTGTGTAATATTTTAATTACTTTTTGTTTGTTGATTGTAAAAATTTTGTGATTAGTTGTTTACTGATGTATGTTAATTTATTTAAATATATCTAGGGCCTGAGAAAGCTCTCATTTTAAGAGGGTGAAATGTTGCCAAAATCTTAAGCCATAGTGTTTTCTTCGTTTACATTACCTCTTCTGTAAGGATTAACAGAAAACTTAAGAACAACATACTCAAGAGGAAAAAATATCAAGATTTTGTGTTGTATATGTATTATGTGGAATGTTTTAAAATGGTCGATATTCTGTAGAAGATTTTCTAGATGATACTTTACGTGTGGATAATGTTATTAAGACTAATTGAACTAACAAAAATACTAACAGTTCCTTCCTACTCAAATAAACCTTCGTCAAGAATTGTTATTAAATTCGTTATTATTTTTGATATTCATTAATGATTTTTTATTCAATGTAACAATGCGTACCGTTGCAGCACGTACTTATTGCAAACAGAATATCTACTGCTACCAAATTTTATCTATGCTAATCGAAACGGTAACAATATTCAGTTACAATATCACCAGAGCATCGAAAAATATTTATACTATAAGAAGTCATATCAAAACTTGGAATCTTTACAAGGCACTATTACCGAAGTATGTTTCAATAAAGTATAAATAAATGTTTACGCAATTATTTCCCAGTTACCCCCTTTTTCAGGACAATTTCCCCCGACTATATGCAGTTCTGTTTTAAGTGAAAAAAAGTTTCCAATCTAAAACGAGAAATATCCTTGAACGAAAACGGTGCTTTCCTCCGATATAATAAAAGGCTCCCCGTTCGCTTCGTAGTTTTCTTCGGATTTAGACAATAACTCGAAGGACCGTTTAAAATATATTTTTATTAAATGAAATAAACTTTATATTTTGCGTTTTTGAATATTTACGTATCTTGACGTTTTTATAACAACTTCGTTACTCTATAGCTTTTCACAAAAAAGTACGGATTAATTCCGAAAAATTAAAAGTATTCTCTGAAAATGAGAATGTAAACATGTAAATATAAATAAACAAAAAAAATTATTTTTTTAAATATGTTTTTGCAGCAGAATGTATTAAAAGTCTGAAAATCGAAAAAATGTTACTGTGGTTCTTTGTTTCAGGCACATCTTGTATGAGGAAGAAGGCACAATTTCGTAATTGATCGAGTGAATTCACCGTGTTGTGTTTTTAGACGAACGACTCTGACCTTTCCGTCTGCGTTTTGAAACGATTCCAAAACTCTGGCAATGGCTAATGCAAAGAAGAAGTGTTTTCTTTCTTCAGCAAGACTAAATCATTTTGTTGTAAATTTCTAGTTTCAACTATTTATTTTGGTCGATTTTGTAAACGATTGAGATAATCAACTGACAATTTCTTCCAAAAATTTTGTTGAATTTTTGAACACTTCTGCCAAAAAGATAATTTGTTTGTAAGCTGAGAGGCTGGTTCCTATAAGAAAATGTCTAGGAGTGAGTGTTTGAAACTTTAAAGGGTCGTTTGAGAGAGCAATGAGAGGTGTAGAATTGAGGATAGCTTCAATTTGAATTAATACGGTGGCAAATTCTTCAAAAGTGAGTAGAGTTGAGCCTACAACACGCGAATGTGGTATTTGGCACTTTTAATTGCAGCTTCCCAGAGTCCTCCCCAATGCGGAGATCTGGGGGAAATGAACGTCCATTAAGTTTCATTTTGCGAAAGATAATTTTGAATAGAAATATTGATATCAGTATTTCGGAAATGATTGTATAGTTCCCTTAACTAATTTTTTGCACCCAGGAAATTAGTGGCATTGTCACTATAAATGTCTGACTGGTTTCTTCTTTAAGAAATAAATCTCTTAAGAGTGGCTAGAAAAGACTCAGTTGACAGGCTTGACACCAGCTCAATGTGAACTGCTTTTGTCACCATGCATACGAATATAGCTATGTAACATTTCCTGACAGGTGCTTTGCGTAGATTTATAAAGAACGGTCTACCAAAATCGACTCCGACTTTTTGAAATGGCCGTGTGGCAGTAACTCTGTCTTTTGGCAAATTAGCCATGACCTGTTGTAATGATTGCGCATTAAATCAAAAACAAGTCCGCAGTCCGTCTAATGGCCAATACCGTAATTGAACATTGGAAAGTACATTCTGAGGACCAGTATGGCATAACCGGATATGTTCAAATTTTAATAAAAGAGAGACCACGTGATTCTTTGAGGGCAAGAGAAGAGGATTTTTCTGTTAAAACAAGATTTCTGCATTTTTCAATCTACCACCCACACGTAATAATCTATGATTATCTAAACAAGGTCTTAAAGAACGAATTTGTTTGTTTGATATAATTTTTCTTAAGTCAAGTTCAGAGATTTGTTGAGAAAAGTATTCTTCTTGAACCTTTTACAATTAGAGTAAGAGCGAATTCAACTCAGAAATAGCGATCGGACTTGTTGCTTTTGCTTGCAAATGAGTAGCATTGTGAACAAACCGTAACACGTATGCCATTGTTCTATGCAATCGAGAAAATGAGGAGAAACGTGAAAATATTGAATTCCAAAATTTTTCGATAAATTGAGTGACAGTTAAAGCCATTTTCTTTTTCTCGGAGGGATTTTTAAACGAGAAAGAAAAACTTTCTACATTTTGCACTTTAAATTTAGGATTGAGGAAATATTTGGGACCGTTAAACCAAAAATTAAATTATCAGAGTTCAAATGACCAGGGGATAACATATCTGCAGAGTCATCCGATGATTTTACATGATTCCACTGATAGTCATGAGTGAGTTCTTGAATTTCAGATACTCTATGCAATACAAACGTTTCCTATCAACTGGCGTGACTTTTACACTAGTACAACGCAATTTGCGAATCTGTCCAAAGTGTGACAGAGATAGGAGTTATTTTTCCTTTATAAAATGATACTACTTTCTTAATTAATTTTGTCAACAATAACATGGCACAAAGTTCAAGTCTAGGAATTGTTATTGGATGTCATTAAATTACAAGACATCGAATTGTCTAAGTAAATGGTTCTAATGTATACACAAGCTCCATAAGCAAGACTTCTTGCATCAGAAAACCATGAAATTCTACATGTGCAATACTTTTATTCAAAAATAAATACCGAGGAATTGTGAGAAGTTTTTTAATCAAGAAATTAGTCTAGAGAGAACTTTCCATTCTGATAAAATTGAAGTGTCGCGTATTTCTTCATCCCAATCCACCTTATGTAACCACAATCTTTGCATAAGAACTTTTTCTTTAACTATGACAGGATTCACTAGTCCTACGGGGTCAAAGCATTGAGCGAGGTATGATAAAATTTTTCTTTTTCAAATTGGAATATCATCTAAAGGGTGAGAAGGAACAAAAATTTGAAAATTGTCAGATGAGGGGTTCCATTTTAGACCGAGAATTTTACCTAGATTCCCCTAGATTAAAATCCACCTCTGTGGCTTGAGGGCGCGATATTTTATTTAAGAAATTATTTGAGTTTAAACACCATTTATGCAAGTTAAATCCATGCTTAGAGAGAAGAGAAGTCAATTGAGAATAGAGTTTGGGTAACTTTTTTCCGAGTCACATACAGACAAAATGTAGTCAACACAAGTTTGAGTGAGCAGAGCATCTGATGCTAAAGGATAATCAGAGCTATTGAGAGCAACATCGTTTAGTACACGAGTAGCAGCATAGGGAGCAAAATTTGTTCCGTATGTGACGGTTTGAAGTTCCAAACATTTTAAAGATTAATGAGGTGACTTACGCCAAATAATGTTTTGCAGAAAATTTTGTCGAAAATTTGTGAAAACCTGACGATACATTTTTTCAATGTTGGCGGTTAGTACAAATCTAAACGATCTAAACCGACACAAGATGTCATATAGTTCCGGTTGAACTTTAAATTCTTTGAGAATGAGAATGCGCTCATGATTGAACACAAGGGAATCCCGAAGCAGACCAAACTGTTGAGTGTCAGCAAACGGAGCAGTCTTTTCAGTGGATTCCACGAGAAGCTCCAAGCTTGTCTTCTCGCCAAGTCGAGATTGTTCTGAAAACTCTCTTTACAATACTTTATAAACCGCCTGCCGAGCTGGCGCTGGCACACTGTCCTACAATCTTGCTAGGTGCGGATTGTGCCGATGAATGGAACTGGTTACCATTTGAGGCGTTAGATATTACTGGCGTTGTGTTAGTATTAGTTGTTAATTGTGATGCAGGAGGAAGTTCAGGGGTTCTTGATCTGGATTTGTCATCGCCATTTTGATTCTGATAATAGTAATCACCTGGAGAGACGCTGCTGTTGGTATTCCTGAATGCCATATTGGAGTCATCTTCGTAATCATACTGCGTTAAATTTCTTAGTCCAGAATTGTTTGCTGGAGCCAGTGGACTTTCTTCCCGATAATATACAGGCTCAGGAGATGTTCTCTCCGTTGGATGTTCCAGAATAAGACCAATTTTGCATGCCTGGTCCACTTCATCTTGTGACACCGTCTTGTTATCCAAAACTTCCAAGTTTGGCCGACATCAAAGAACGGTGTGTCGATATGCTGCTCCAGTTGTATCGACACATGGATTTTCCGCTAAGAGAAAGCGCTTCAGACGAGGTAAGTCTTGCAGGTAACAGAGTTCCGACAGATCACGAATTTCGTTGTGACGAACATACAACTCCACGAGATTTCAGCAATGTTGAAAATCAGCCAACGACTTGATTTTGTTCAAGCTCAATGATAACACCTCCACATTAGTCAGACGTCGAATCAAGCTGATGTCATCCAGGTCAGTACCCCCGCAGTTGAGCTTCTTGATCGCTGATAGGTTAGAAGATTTAGTTCTTGTAATAATCATATCCTCCGTAAGCTTCGTCATTTTACAATCTTTTTTTTTTCTCACTTTTAAGTTTTTTTTTCCAACGAATCGCAATAAGTTTTATGGGGAAATTGCGAAGACGTAATAAAAATAAATTAAAAATAACAGGGCGAGAAAGTCGTATTTACTATTTGAGAGTTTTTTCAAACTTTATGTAAACAAATTGGTTCACTAACCTTTTCGTAGAGTTTTTATACAACAAGCGATCACTTAGTGGAATCTTCCTTGATGGGAATATAACTTGAGGAATATGAAGAAGATATCAGGTGATTTGGAGTTTACATGTAGCTGAAACTTGATCTTCCAAACAACCATGCGCTAGAGTGTAGGGAAACCATTGTGATCTTAATGTGAGGTATTTGAGGCTCGATGAAGACCATGAGCGAAAACGGTGCCTTCCTCCGATATAATAAAAGGCTCCCCGTTCGCTTCGTAGTATTCTTCGGATTTACACAATAACTGGAACTGGAAATGTATAATATCTTCGATTATTAATCTTGCCACGTATTAAATTCGAGAAGACAATGTAATGCACAAAATAAATTAATTGTTATTACTAATTCATTTATTTATTGATTTGTCAAACTTGCAAATTGATAGCGTTTTTGACTGGTAAGCGTATGTTATGAACTCATTCTATTGTATTTTTAATACCGTGCTCTGTAAGACGCAAGTAGCTATAAATTCAAAAATATATGTTATGTTGACAGTGATCAAATGTAGTACATTAAAAAAATGTGTTCCTTGTTTAATAAAATATAGATTGTGTTTGTGCCTAATTAAGTTCTTCAACAAGTAAAGATACAACAGTATTTTGGCGACGAGATGAAAGAAGGAAATTCAACATGGACAGCGAAAATATAAAAATATTTTTGGACGCGATGTCAAAACTAATCAATCAAATAAATGTTCAACAAACTCATAGGGTAAGTAGAAATTCAAATATTGAACTGCAGTTCGACACTCGATGAAAATAAAGAATCGCTTAAAAACACCCTATATATTATTGCGTTTTCAGATTCTACGTCAAATTTTAGGGTCACTTTGTATAACATTCCCTGTAGCTATGAGTTATTCATTTCGAGATATTAATTTTTTTGGTAAAATTTTCACAGATGCAAAAGTTCACGAAAATATCTGTAATTTTTTTCGAGAACTCCATATCGGGTTAATTTTTGGTTTATATAAAGAGGATGGACTATAACAAACGAAGATGTGTCCATAGATTAAAAAATGTAATACTAAGTGTTTTATATTTGCTGTTACATTTTGACATCTTCAAAGAGCAATAACTTTTTAAGTCAAATGGAACACCCGGTGAGACAGCCTGTATAGCCGAATTACGAAAAATTTTAAGTACGTGCGAATTTTATTGCGAATATAACAAATCAGTTGCAACTTTGTTTCTTAAAGCTCAATTTATCAGAGGAATTCGAGATTCAAACGTATAGCAAAACTTACTTCAAATCAAAAATTTAACATTTGAAAATGCTGTCGAAACATCATTAGCATTAGAAGCTTCAAAATTGAAATTTCAAATCTAATCATTACACAGTCAAACGGAAACATAATGGCCGTACTAATCATCTTACAAGAGAATGTAAAGCACACTCTTCAAAATTATATTGCCACGAATGTAAAAAATTTGGTCATGTTAGCAAAGTTTGCATTTCAAATTTATTAAAACAACGCAAAATATTCAATCAATCGATAACGAAAATAAAGATAATCCCTACGATTTCATAGATTCTTCTAATGAAGTTAATATAAATTCTATAATCGGCATTTACGCAAAAACTATTATTAAATTGTCAGATTCAGACAAATATTTTGTCAACCTAAAACTCAGAGATAAATTCCAAACATTTAAAATTGATTCAGGAGTTTTAAAAAAAATCAACCTACACCAACAATTCAACCAACTAATATAAGATTTAGGTTATTATACCAGCAATATTTTAAGACCCTTAGGGATGGCTAGAATTAATCTAAGAATACAATAAAAGAAATCTTCAGAAATTTTGTTTACTGTTGAAAATGACCAAACTCCTTTACTAGTCGTACCTGGATTCGACATTTGAATATCAACCTAAATGAACTCGACACATCGTTAAATGTAAATAATTTGCAAATACCTAATATCGATAAATTGTTACTAAAACGCAATGACATTTTTGTGCCAAAGGTTGGATGTATCCCAAATTTTAAATGTTCCCTTCAACTAAGAAAAAAATCCAAACCCGTTTTGTTAAAGTCAAAGACATTCCGGTTGCACTACGAGAAAAAGTTAACGCAGAATTGGACTCATTGGAACAACACGGGATTATTTCAAAAATAAATTTTTCTGATTGGGGTTCACCATTAGTTGTCATACATAAAAAAGATTAATCAGTAAGACTATGTGTTGATTATAAAATAGCTGTAATCTTCTATTACAAGGCTCTCATTATACTATATCTAAAGTAGAAGACATTTTAAACAGTAATTTTAGTGTGGGAGATCATATTCAATCGAGAGCATACCATGAAACAATGTTTAGAAAATAGACGTCGTATAAAATGTTTTAGGTTGGCTCAAATATATTATTAAATTAGACGATGGATATAATATCAAACAGCACCTCAACCAACTTTGACCATGCAAAAAAAAACATGTAAGATTTACCGGCGTGCCAGATTTCCAGCCTTCTACGACAGCTGAAGAAAATCGAACAAACCGATAGTCTCGCCTATTCTATTCGTTAAGAATAACTCCAAACCAACATAAAGAAGTTGTTCCAATCCATGCTTCAGCGTCAAAAGATTCAAAACCAATTTGAATTGTGAAATTTTGTATATGTTTTTATAAAAACAATGGCAACGGTTATCTTTAGAGATTAATCTATATACTGATCGTTAATTCAGTAGGTGGCGCAGTCAAACATAAATTACGATCGGAGATCGCTTGTAGATCGCTCCAAAGCACCTAGTCGAAGACGCTACTAGTGTTAGTGTGAGTGTTAGCAACAAATGTAAATATATTTTTGTTTGTTTTTTAGTGATACATAAAATCAAGAGCGATTAAGTATTATGCGAAAAACTTTAAACTGGTGCTAATAGCAATTTATCGAATAACAAACTTTACAAAATAAATTTAGTAAGAAACTTAAGAAAATCAATCTAAGATTTTTTCAGGCGAAAAATTTAACCACGACTGATGTTCAGATAAATAGTAATGTAGGTATTTGAATTTATTAAAAATATTAAATGTGCAATTATTTCACATTTTGTAAAAATATTTGACAGAAGTACTATTAATACAGCGGTCGTAAAGATAATAATATGGATAATAAATAATTGCGGACGTCATTGCTTAACGACACATGATTATCTGACTTATTAGAACCACAAACTTTCTCATTGTCTAGTAAGAAGTAAAAAAAACATAGGACACATTGTGCTGATTTATGTTGTACCCAATTTGATTGTTGTTGATGTAGTCGTTGTAAAACGTATGTTTTATTGATTATTGTAGCTGGTTTTTGGATAAAAAATTTATGGCTTGGGTTTCTAAATTTGTCCCTGTCATAAATGTCGTTAACACATTAACTGCCTTATTCATAGTCACGCTCTTAAAATGATTTTTTAGGCGCTTATCTGAAAAAGAGACAATCCTCATTTGCGGCCGTAAGTAAGTTTTTTGTACTCATCTGTCAAAAAAAAGTAAAACGGCCGCTTCGATGAATCACGATACCCATGCCTCATTGCAATAAAGTATAATTGATGTGACATAGTTTTTTTTTCTGTAGACAATAATATCCTTAAGATTTGCGTAAGATGCAATTCAGAAACGTATATCGTTCTGTGTAATTTGTGGGCGAGCATCGCATATAGTATAATTTTTATCAACAAAAATAAAATATAATTTGAAAAAAAAACTGAATACAAATTCTTGACAATGTCAAATTGTTTAATTCTTTTAGCATTCGTACGTTACTTTTAGACTGAGCGCCTAAAAAAGTTTTCTGTATCGCTGATGTAAAGGTTTTTTGCCTTTTTATGATATGATGGCCTCGGCTAACGCCTCGGACATCAACAAACACAGCGGCCAAAAAAAACCTACTTTACAGCCTTGATACACAAATAACTATTAAAACGTTATTAGCTAGAGGTCACTAACAACACATTAACATGTCACTAAAGGTTCTACATGTACCTATAGCTGCATATTGATAGCTACTAGTTAAAATTATGTTAGTAGATAGAATAATTTGAGTTACATTACGATGACGTTTATTTGTCAAATATTATTAATCATCAGCTTGAATGAACAAGAACAATAATAATAGTACAAAAAGTTGTAAAAACGATTATCACACTATGTTATCCCATATTTATCTTCTACTATATAAAAATAAGTCGGGTTTTCCTTCCTGACGCTATAACTCCAGAACACTGAACCGATTTCCACGGTTTTACATTGGTTGGAAAGGTCTCGGGCTCCGTGAGGTTTATAGCAAAGAAAATACAGGAAAAATTTCAACAGAAAAGCGGGAAAATTTTTTTTCACATACAGCGCCATCTCTGATACATAGCATGTACTACAAACCAATATTTTAAGTAGATGGCGCCGGTGCGTCGCAATGACAATTAACAAGTCGCAAGGCCAATCGCTTAGTATTTGCGGGATAAATATAGAAAATAATTGTTTTCACATGGGCAGTTATACGTTGCGTGTTCACGAGTTGGAAAACCATCCGCTTTGTTTGTGTTAACGTCAGACCAAAAACAAAAAATGTGGTTTACCAAAGTGCACTTCAATGAAACGGATAATTTGCGGACACGTATAACTAATTCGATTCAGTATTTACTTTGGATTCACTTTCATTTACTTAGAAGTTCAACTAAATAACACTTCATTTTTGTAATCGAAATGAATTCATTACTGTTGTGAAATGAAATAAAATTTTTTCCTTTTCAAATATAAAACAAAAAAATTTTGCTTTATCTTTTAATCACCAAACGAAATGTTACATAAAACGAAGCCATCTGGTGGCGAAACCGAGTTCGCCGGGTTTGCTAGTTTAATAATATAAATTATAATTATAATTATATATAATTAATTTTTGAAGGCGCTGGCTTTTGATAAATTAGGCCCTTGGTGTGAAGAAAGCAAAACCAGTAGGTTTAAGCACATTGTTCAGAACGGAGACATCAGAGCAACACTTTCTCTTCCAACTAATTTCTTTCCGTATACAACGTGATAATGCTGCTAATATCATTGGATTGGTCTCAAAATTAACTCGCTTTGGATGAAATTCATAATTTATAATTTATAGACCCAAATAAAAAATAAATTAAAATAATTAAAAATTTAATAAAATCTATGTTTGCTCTTAATCAAAAAAAATTATAATCTTATCAATATTAATGTAGAAGTACAAAAAGTAGATGAAACCCAAGTAGTAAGTCTATATAAATAGAAATCCAAAAGTTTATTTAGATATGTAAAATCCATTACATCTAAAGATCTAATTGCAAAGGTTACAATGTAATAATTTGTGGGGTCACATAACTATCATATGCACTGTATCAACACCAGGTGGTGTTTACTGTATCCACAAAACCGTGTGGAAGGAGATCCCTAATAAGTAAAATATGTGTCTTAGCAGATTTCGTGTAAACATTGACACGTATGAGTAGTATAAACTAAGAAAAATGCCAACAGTTAACTGCTAACGGCATGTGTGTGTTAAAGTGCAAAAGCGCTATCTAGCTAATAGCTTTAATGCTTGTAACACACGTTGCCGATAAAGCCAAGATAACTTGTACAGAAGTACACACACAACAAAAGAACACCTTGGCTTTATCGGCAACGTGTGTTACAAGCATTAAAGCTAGCTTAGATGGCGCTTTGCACTTTACACACATGCCGTTACAGTTAACTGTTGGCATTTTTTAGTTTATACTACTCATACGTGTCAATGTTTACACGAGATGTCGCAACATATTGTACTTATGTTCATTGCTCCACGAGAGCTTAAAAGACCAACCTCCGGATTGTACAGTCGTATACCGCACTTAAGTATACACCTCTGATGAGCTCACAATAAGAGCGAAATGCTGCATCAGGTGTTCTTTTGTTGCGTGTGTACTTCTGTACAAGTTATCTTGGCTTTATCGGTAACGTGTGAGATTCCTAATCTTCCAATCAATTCAATTAGGTTTATCGACATGAGAACCTCCTCCAGTTAGTTAAAATATTTGTAGTATTGGCTTATATTTTTATTAGCTTGCAATTCTATTATTTACCATTGCTCCTGTTGACTTTTTCCTGTTTTCAATTTGCAGCTCAGATTGTACGAATTGAAAATACGTTTTTTTCCTAAATCGTCTTGATTGTGAGAGTGTGGTTTCTATTTCTAGCAATGATATAATTTTTATTATAATTACCAATTTGCCACATAAACGTTATATTTACATCATTGTTTTCCATGCGGAACCACTGCGATGTTAGAGATTGGGTTTAAAATTGCGAAAATGAGTTAAACACGGCTCAAAATGTCACTAAGAAACCGTGTTACGAAATTTAGTAGCTATAACGCTAATGTCATTTTATGGCCCACAATGAATACGGATTTTGTCAGTATGATGTTAGTAATGAGTTAGTGACCACTAAATGACTATTAGGCCAATCAATAAAGTTTTTTTTTGTGACAAAAATACTAATAGAAACAGACACATGCCATTATATCAAGGACAATAAGTAGATTAATTTAGATATAAAGCCAACATTAATTAATTTGTGATTAACAAATTAGTGCAAAAAAACGTCTTTTTTTATTTTTTTCGTTCCTGACTAAATACTAATAAGCCAATGTTAGTGGAGTAAAAAGAAACGTTGAGAACTAAAATACAAACAAAATGAGCACAGACATGACTCGAACGGTTTTTTACTTTCCGAGAAAAACCGAAAAAACAAGCGATTTTTTGTTTTTCTTTAAAAAGTAATTAAGCCGCCATTTTTTGAGTTACTGAGTAACAGTGAATAGCTTCCGGGACATAATTGGATTTTGATAAGTACTTCATTTGTGCAAAAACCTCGAACTGTCGGACAATTAGATTTGTACCATTGCAATTTGATTTTTTTTGCATTCTTGATATGATGGCACATGTCTCTTCCTATTAGTATTTTTGTCACAAACTTACTTTTTTAGCTCTATTGACTGACCTATATGAATAAGGGTGTAAAAATGTTTATTATTTAAAACATGAATCTAGAGCTTTGGTTTTCATTTTCATACACTAAACACTAAAATTAATGTCAAATTCTTAAAAAAATTAACATTTAAAAAGAAATATTTAAAAAAATTAAAAATAGGAAAATACAAAAACCCTGTACAAAAAAGCTGATAAGAAACATAAATTTTTGAACGGACCTCGTAAGTTACTAAACTAATAATCCAAACGTCACTACCACAGTCACTACTAACAGTTTAAACATAACCTGCATTTATTACTGTAACGTGTTTCTGGTGTAGTTAATTTAAAATAATGTTATGCATTGATTATATAGTTGCTACAGTGAGAATGTATTTAAATGCTGGTAAAGAAGTAAATACGCAATACTGGTCGCCTTACGAGCTGTTGAACCAAGATGTGTGTAAAAGTGCATATGTGATCATGATACTAGACCGACCAATTCCTTTAGAATTGCCGAGAAATTCTATATTACATTTATGGAATAAAGGTATAACTGGTATTACCTTTAACGTAAAATATAAAAGAAATCATTAATATATAGCATTGCTACGGGTAACTGTTGACGGAGGTACTAACCAATGGTTGTCTTGGTTAAAGGTGAACAATTATGAAGAAAGCCAATATAATGCTCCTGATATGATTACTGGAGATATGGATTCAATTTCTACAGATGCGTTAGATTATTTTTCCAACAAGAATAAAAATTTAAAGGTAATTAAAACACCGGATCAAAATGAGACTGATTTTACTAAAGCATTACGTGAAGTAAAAATGTATTCCCTCAATAAGAACTTAAAGGTTTATTTTTATAATATATATCTATTGATTTTTTATAATTGAAAGTTTTAGATTGATAATATTTACGTTCTAATAGATACGTCTGGAAGATTTGACCAGATTCTTGGCAACATAAATACTCTCTTTAAAGCACAAGCAATTATACCAAATGTTAACGTTGTATTAGTTGGAAGTGATTCACTAACATGGTTGTTGAAAGAAAACATAGTACATAGAATTAAAGTTCCACCTGCATTAACTCAAAAACAAAGTTGGTGCGCTCTTATTCCAATC
The DNA here is from genome assembly GCA_030710515.1 of Abscondita cerata. Lineage (NCBI taxonomy): Eukaryota > Metazoa > Arthropoda > Insecta > Coleoptera > Lampyridae > Abscondita > Abscondita cerata. Next base: position 151,059 of record JALBCR010003757.1, on the reverse strand, counting down.
GGTCGGCCATGTACTGTAACTACTACAGGGTTAAAATGGAACTTAAGTGAGTATGTGTGTTAAATACATTTTTAATAGTAATATTTGAATTTCAGATAATGATGTATTAGAATTTGGCAAAGTAGTTAGTACATCAAATACATACAGTGGTGAAGCATTTGTAACAGTAGAAAGTGATCATTCCATTGTATGGTCAATGGACATCAGTGATCTATTATCAACACATATTAAAAAAAGTACCAATTTTAGAATTGAGACATATAATTTTAGATCTGTATTATCCAACGAAGTAGTTAAACTTATTGACAATGAAGCTTCCTAGACATAACTGGTTTAATGTATTAGTTATTTAAAAAAAGAGGCTTAAGTTTGCATTTTGTGATTTGTTGTTTTAGTTTTATAAGGATTTAAAAAATATACTATATTTTTGATAATTACTTGAGTAATCATTTTCACTTTAATTTTATCAGTGTCGTACAATTATTTATCTTTTCTTCGATTCAAGATTTGAGTGTATAGAATTCAGACAATCGTTAACATCTACTTGACTTACATAAGTTTGTTGTAAGTATAAAGTATAATTTATAAAAGTTCGTGTAAATAATGAGTTTTCAGTATTTATACATTGTTTGAACTCATAGGCAACCAACGATACATACGTTTCTTGAAGTTGCGTTTACTGTAATTGAAACTAGTTTGAAGTTGTTATATTTAAAACGGCAGAGTTATTATCCTTTTTTATTTCGTTTATTAAATTAACTTGAGGATATACTTTTCATAATAATCTGTTAAAAGGGTAAGTATTTGGTGTATTTATCGCAAATAACATTACTGTGGAATACATTACCTACGAGATTTTTTACTTCATTCTAAAAATTAAATTTAGAAATAATTTCAAAATTGTAAATTTTAAGGCCCAATTATTTTGTACAATAATGCGTATATTAGAGTTTGAAAAACATCCGGAAGTACTTACTAGTTTAGATATATTTGGACAAGAGCAGTTTTAATCTTTACTCCACCTCATACAGGGATAATTCTGTAGCGTTTAACGAGTCGGTAGACAACGATTATCGTTATTTGACCAAGAATTCGATGAAAACGTATTCTGTAACTTATAATGACAGTTCAATAGCGATTAAAGTATTGGTATTCACCGACGATTACAAGGCAGCCGTTAAATAACGAGAAATCGTTGTGACTTAACATTATGAAAGTTTTGGGTTAATATAAATTTAAGCTCAAACAATTTATTTATCTTTAAAAACATAATTTAGCTTATTTAATTTACATTTGAGTATAATTACAGTAGACAAGCTAGAGAAATGAATATCCATTTAAGAGACAACACCCTAGCAAAATTTTTCGTTGGGAAGTAGTTATCCCAAGCGCATTCGCCGTCGGGAAATTGTAAACCGCCAAAAACACTTTTTTGCGCTATACCGGCGAGAATCTGTTTACAAAAAATTATGACAATTTGGTGGTTGGCCCGTTGTTGGGGTTCAGTTGGAAAGTTCGGTGGACTGATCGACTGTTGAAGTGGTTGGGTCCAAGGCTAACAACTGTTGGCTATGCGACCAACTGACTTGCAAAACATCATAAGTGTAAAAATGGATTTTTGAGAAATTCAATTTCCTGGGGATTATAGGGTGTATTGATTGTACTGTATAACAATAACACCACCATCATCAATTGACAATGACAATCTGAAACATAAGACATTTCAACGCTTTTGCCAAAATGGCGTCTGTAGGGCGAACAAACCTTTGTTTTCATTCGAATGTGAGTAATTTATGTAGATTTTTTTGTACTTTTAGTGGTCGTTTTATTTAAGTTAGTTATAGAGTCTGTGAAAGAGTATTTTAACTCAATTTATGCTTAAAATTACAAACAACAGGGATTCTAAAAAACTTAACACTGTCACACGATTTCCTCTACTGCCACAGTTCACTACACAACCAAATGCTGGCATTACGGTACATTACAAATCAATTAAACGTATAAAATTAAAACCCTATAACTCAATGATAAAATCCATTTAATTATACTTAAGTTTGCCCTACAGTAGTCATTTTTAAAGGTCTTTGACACCTATCTGACAGCGCATTGAAATGCTTTATTTGTTTATGAACAGAAAAGGTTATTAATAGTCTCAATTGTCAAATTATTTGTGACAGTAACTTGAAAATATTAAATATCAATGCTCGTTATCCAGGATCAATACATGATTCTGGCATTTGGACACAGCACAATTAACAATTGGCTTCGAACAAATTATTTAGAAAATAATGACCGTACAACATGGTTACTTGGTGATTCTGGGTATCCTCTGCAACCTTATTTATTAACACCGATTGCCGGCGTTGATGCAAATACTCCACTGTGAAAAATGTTTGTTATTACTAAACTGATCATTAGAAAAAAATTTTAATAACTGCCAATTTATTTGAGAATTTATTGCATTATCATCAAATAGTGAAAACTAGACGAGAATTTTAATGTATAATGTGCAATCATTGTATAATACCATTGATTATTTTATAATCAATGAAGATAATACTTTAGAAATATTTCAAGTGGTTGTTTGTAAATTAAATATTTACTAGGAGGTTCTGGATTTATTATAAATCAATCTACTAATGGATAATTTTATACAATTAGCAGTAATTTTCAATATTTAAATGTTATCTTTACATTTATTCTTAAACTTAGAATATTAATAGTTAATATTTCACCGATTAAATGATTGCATAGACATGCAAATGCAAAGCTTGCATAAAAGCTTGCCACCCACATGCACTGAAGTGCGCGTTTGTGTTTTTGAATCGTGCTGGTGTGAATTATCTCCATTTGCAAAAATTGCATTGTGGTATCTGAAATGGATGTAGCTAGTGAAGGTGCGGTGTTTATTGAAGTGAACCATATTAATAAAATTATCGATGAATTAGGGTTACATCTTTCATTATACATTATTATCTATCATTATTCCCGCAAAAACCAAGAAACCTATTCCTATTTCTTACAAATACAATTGAAATTAGGCGGTTATTTTCTTTTTAAGAAAACGGCATCAATAACGCTGAACAATTATGTGAATTGGCGTTTTTTGAAGAAGCTAGTTTTTGTGAATTATGCCTCAGATTATTGGGTGATCGACTAAAGTTACATACTACTACAACTAACCACTAATATATTTCTCATCTTTTTTTTCTTTATGTGAGACCTAGCAAGGCAGCCTTTAGATTTAAATTTTTGTAGTACTTTCATTCTCGGACAGGTCAATTTTTATTTTTAAATTCCTTTTCTTTGGTATAAAATATAAATCAACTCTTTCTCCACCAGTGGCGGCGCAACAGGGGACACTTTTAAATGGCAATGAGGGTCAAAAGTTACATTTTTGGAAAGACTATTTCATCCTCTATGCAGCAATGTAAGCATCTTCAACATCGGTCGATTAGAACAGGAAAATTAAAAAAAGAACTTCGTTAATTTTTTTTTAATTTTTGGTTTTCGACGGATTTTAAAATTAAAATTATATGTTGTAGTGCTTTATAAGACAAGTTTAATTAAATTTTAAAAAATTTCAAAATTTGATTAGGTAAGGTCATGTTTGAGGTCAAAGGTCCAACATATGTTCGTAAATATCTCAAAAAGTATTCCATGCACACAGTCGTGTAATACATCAATCGAAAGGAAATTGCAAGCCAATTTCAAAAATGCCTTTAAAAATATTTTAATATTTTGGGTTCAAAAGTTATTCCTTTTAAAATTTTTTTGAAAATATAGACATTTTTATTTCACAACCTACGAGATTAACGTACAATCGTAGAATTTTTTGTTCTAAGCAGTTCTGGTCTTTCTTTTCTAGTCAATTCTAGTCTTTCTCTTTTCTAGTCAATCTCCATTTTTAAACAACTTTATGCGCTTGCAACCTTGTTTTTATTAAATAATAACAAACTTCTGATTTTCTTGAATGTCGTATCCCTGAAATTGGTTGGTAAATCCTATTCAGATGTTCTTGCAATGGGGTTTTCAGAAGGGGTTCTCACTATGGCATTTTACGTCACAATGGTTTTTTTAACTAGATGTTTATTATTATTCAATAAAAAATAAGGTTGTAAGCGCATAAAGTTGTTTAAAAATGGAGATTGACTAAAAAGAAAGACTAGACTTGACTAGAAAAGAGGAAGCTAGAGTTTACTAAAAAAGAGAAAAGCTAGAGTTGACTAGAAAAGAGAATAACTAGAGTTGATTAGAAAAGAGAGAGAGACCAGAACTGCGTAAAACAAACAATTCTAGGTTTGATTAGAACACATAAATACTAGAGTTACATTACATTACACAATCTTATGCTTGATAAAAAACTTAAAAGTGCAATAACTTTTGAACCCGTAATGCTATCTCATTTTTGAAAGCAGTTCTGGAATTGTCTTTCAATCAGCTTTTCATTGATGTATTGTCGTTTTTTTAATACGGACCAACGCCACTGAGATAATCCAAATTAAAAATCAATTCTTCTTAATTTGCAACTTGTTATATTGAATGTGTTTATTAAGGTATCTTGGTCGATGCCTATGATGGGAAGTACACCGAATCACTTATATCACAGATATTTTAAAAACCTTCTTTGGATATTTTCAATTTTGGTAGTATATTGTAGATTCCAAATAATGGTTCCATATTCAAGTTTAGGACGTATGAAGGTTAAGTATAAAATTCGAAAGGTGGAGACATTTTTAAAAGAACTACAATTGTGAAGAATAAATCCAATTAGTATATAATAAGAAGATACAAATTCTGTTATATGACTGTTAAATGTTAGTTGTGAGTCAAATATTATGCCAAGGTCTTTGATACAGTTGGATCGTGACAAAGTAATTGGATTTATAGAATATGAAAAATTTATTGTTGATACCTTGCGAGTAAATCTGAGTGTTTTACATTTTCCTATATTTAAAGTTAATTTATTTGTAGTGCACCAATCAACTATTGTGTCCAAATCTGCTTGTAAAGTTATGCAGTCTAATTCTAATCGAATAGAAGCAAATAGTTTTACGTCATCTGCATATATTAATATGTTTGAACAAATGTTGTCAGAAATATCATTGATAAATAATACAAACAGAAGTGGTCCAAGGTTTGAGCCTTGTGGTACACCCAATGGGGGTTTTCATATTGTATATATGCAATAATAATTTTATATAACTTCTGCTAAAACCGCAATTAAATAATTTTTCTACCACAACACCGTGATGAAGTCCATCAAAAGCTTTAGAGAAGTCTGTGTAAGCAACATCAACTTGGTTTTGGATATTTAGCTGTTTCCGCAATTAATTGCATAAAATAAGTTTGTTATTGTTGAACGTTTTCCCACAAAACCGTGTTGGTATGGCGAAATCAAACATTTGGTTTTAGAATAAATATTTGTAAATAGTATTATTTCAAATATTTTTGAGAAGTTTGAAAGAATAGTAATCGGTCTGTAGCTAGCGACATCAGTCAGATCACCGCTTTTAAGAACTGAGACAATTCTAATTTCCATTTACTAGGAAAGATAGAAGTTTTAATACTTAAATTGAGTATGATTGAGAAGGGATATAGAAAAACAGTAGCACAAGTTTTAATAATAAAACTAGGAATTTGATCAAAACCAGCTGTGACTTTGTCTTTCATTTTCCCTATAGATGTAGTTTTTCTTCTTTCACAATTTCTTTTGTATAGTTCGTGTCATGGAAAATATTGTTAAATAAATGTTGTAGCGCACCTTTGCATAATTATAATTACTTATTGGATCAAAAACATTCTTTTACCCAAATTGTTTAAGAAATATTTAAAAAACGTCAATGTTTTTCTCTAAAGTGCGATTTTAACTATACCTTCACATCGGTCCAAATAGTAAAGTGTGCAACAACATGCAACATTCTACTCGAAAAATAAAATAAACGTTAAAGACCGTCGTGTGCTCGTTCCCTTAAAAACTCTTTAAGATTAAAATGTTCTCATTCTATATCTATATAGGGTGTTAGTAAATAAGTGCGACAAACTAGGGGGTCATTCTGCATTAAAAATGTCCGCAAATGCGTCGTCTTTAGGATACGGGGTGTTAACGTTTTCTTAAAGACTAACGATTCCTCTTGAAATCGGTAGAGATATGTAAATTAAATTTGATGCGGGCTTTAAGAGGTAGCACATTTTTTGATATAAGAATTTTATGTGTAATGGCTTCAATTTTTTTGAAGAAAAAATGGTACGCCACTGAGATAATATAAATTAAAAATCATTTCTAAATTTCTTGTTCAATTTGTGATAAAAAATCTCTCCTGTTTTTTTTTCTTATTGTGTTATTTTCTATTATCGTTCTGGTTTAATGTTACTGTATTAGACAGTTATTCCTGATAATGTATTCAAGAAATCAAAAATACGCGTTAGATGTTTTATTTTTTTGTATAAAAACGGCGTCTCATACGCAAAAGAGACAGAAAAGATTTTTGGTCACAAATTAAACGAGAAATTCAAAAATGATTTTTAATTTGGAATATCTCAATGGCGTATCATTTTTTTTTTCATTAAAAAAATTGTAAACGTTTAACACCCCGTATCCCTGAAAACGAATCATTTGTGGACATAGTAAACTGTCATTATTTTTCATTCAGAATGACCCCCTAAAGTTTGTCGCACTTATTTACTAACACCCTGTATAAGTTAAACCGTTAAGCATTGTTTCTTCAGTGATTGTAAGAACTGAGGCAATTATGGTTGGTCTCGTCGTTAACATGGTGTTGTACTAATCGGGGCTTAAAACGATAATGCCATGCCACGATGTAAATGTAAGGATTTTTTTCTTACGTGTAACTGACAGTTGCTCTAGCGGATTGCTTCGATTGCAAATTACCAATTTTTTTCCCAAATCAACATTTTCTATACGCAGAAATTATAAATGAATTTTCACTATTGTTCATAAAACATAAAATATCTTCTATTTTTTTTAATTTACGATCTTGAAAGGTGTCCATTATCACTTTCCAAATCAACCTCGTGTACGGGAAGATTATTTAAATCTCTTACGAGTAGTCTGTAGTTAAATGAAGAATGTTTTAAACTGTCAACGTTGTTACGAGATATTACTGCTTTGCCTATTTAAATAAATATTCCCTCCCACTACACTATCCTACATTATATAAGAATTTTCTTGGTAAATTATAGTTTTAAAAAATCGTTCTACATTTTAAAAGGATTGGCGGTGCTTTACATTGCCTATCTTTAGGAACCCGGCTTCTGTTACTAAGCATGCTGCAATCCTATATTTTCAACAATAGCAAAAATGAATTGTTGAATTATTGAAACTGTTCCTCGTTGAATGTTTGATTAATGCTGTAATCTACAATTATGTAACTCTAGATCAGTGAGCTGCGTCTCAATTAGTTCATTTTGACTGATGTGAATGATATGTTAGACGTTATAAAACATAGTAAAAAAACACATTTTTACAAAGTATTGAATATTTGTCATGCGCATCTTTGAGCGTCGCTCAACGTCCATTTACTGATTTAAGCGATAACATCATATCTTAAAAAATATTTTAGTAATTACGAAAGCAACAGAAATCCTATTTATATCATGTTTTCTAAATCTAAATTCTAAAGCATCAAATTTCAACGTAAACTTCATAGAAAAAAACGGTTAACGAATATACAACAAAAAACTAAGTCAAACAAAAACACTTGGCAAAGTCTCTGCAGTTATTTGTAGCCAGTTAAATGTAAGGCAACCTATTAAATAAGCAAAGTTTAGGTCATTATGAGTTATAAATAGGCCTATATTTTATATGTACATCTGCGATACCGAAAACGAAAGGACTTAACAAGAAATACCGCAGTAATTCTAAAAGTTTTTCGAAAAATGTTGGAGAATAATATTTTATTTGCTTTTTCTAAAAATTGATATAAGTTTAAATACATTTGGCAAAGGAAAATTTTTCGTGCTATTTTAAAAATAGACAAATTTTTCGTTGGAAAGCCAATCTCGTTTAGCAATTGATACAATTGTATTAAATGGAAGGAAACCAATATTCGCGAGAACTTGCTTCTTTTATATAAATTTTAAAATAGTAGGAATCATTTTAGAATCACGAAATTTAGGATGCGCACATAGCTCTGAGCTTGTGACGACCGGTCTCCTTATTAGGAGAGCGTTGAGAAATTGAGATGCAAAATATTACACCCGAAGACAAACTTTTTTTCTAATTTTTGACACTGTTTAAGTAGTATATCTGTATTTCGCTGGGTACTAAAAATGTAGGTATACAATAATAATAGATAACTATTGTTAAACCTTATTGCATCACTAAAAGTGCATCATAGCTGTGGACTTATTAAAACCTTGAGCTAACATAAACTAAGACATAAATTGTAGTAATAAATCTAAATTTAAAGCAAGAGTTCCGATTGCGTTTGGAAATTCTTCATTTTACGTAAACAATTAAATATGTGATAAAAGGACAATTCTGGTAACTCTAAGAAATTTGGTTCGTATCAAAATACAAAATATTTTGAATTATGTAATATTAAGACACTGAGTTGAGAGGTATAATTTTTTTATAAAGTTCATTAACTCATTATTGAGTTCGTTTAAAATAAGATCGGCTGTGGTAACATAAATTTAATGCGTCCAAGTTATATCTATAGAAGAATGAAACCCAGAAATGTAGGTGGACGATGCGTGCGCTATAAGTTTACGCCGACGGTGCTAGTTGTACACCAGGTCTAGTCACTGCGGACTCCGTGAGTTGTGTGGTGCCTCTGGACCGCTCCTTCTAATCAACTTATTTGTAAGTGATTTCATCTAATTTACACTTTTTTAAAATGTTTTACATATAAGCAGTACTCACCATGAAAGAACAACCAGTATTTTTAATATGCGGTGCTATTAATCTTTCTACATACATTTTCAAATTTAAATTTAATTTTTTGGTACCGTTTTCAAAAAGGGATCACAAGTTGTTAATTTTTTAAATAATTATCGACAGAACTATATTTTTGATATATTTAGTAATTTACATATTGACAGGTACATTTTTGGAGATCCAATATCAAAGTTTTAAAAATAACCACCTAATGTACTACGTCGACTCCTTTGCTACGTCTAATAATAACTTCTGATACCGAGCCCTAGCCAAATAAGACTCGTCTATTCTACATGTAATTTCACCAGCCCTTGTATTCGACTTTTTATTTTTTTAATAGTTTATAAAATACACGAAATACATTTAAGTTGACTTAATGTTTTAAAAAAGTATTTTTTTTAATTTCACAGTCATTACACACTAAATATTTGGTTTAAAATAAACTAACAAAACTGTTAGTATTAAGTAACAAAATTAAATTTATTCAATCACACATTTCAGAATTTTAAATCCTATTCAACATGTCCGACGACGAAGAAGTTTATTCGTAAGTTTAAACAAAATATTGCAAATTGCTTTAGGAGCTTGGCATGTTATTCTATTATTTTTTGTTGCTTGTAGCTACCAGGTGCTAAATCATGTTTAACGTAATTGTAATTAAATAATTTTCATCTATTTTAAGTGAAGAAGAGGAGGAAGAAGAAGTCGTTGAAGTGTAAGTATCTGTTTAAAATACCTAAATATTTTAAAAAAATGAATTATAAAATTTGATTTAAATTGCATGAATTGGGCCTACTATAAAATCAACTAATTATCTTTTCTTTTTTACAGAAAGTAAGTACTCTCCTATCAATTGTACAAGAAAACGAATAATTCCCAGCAATTTTTTTGCAAACGTATTCTTTTTTTGTAATTATTTCAATCTATAATTTTTATTTTTAATTTTCTTTCAACGTGATCTTGTGCTGCTGGGTGACGTCATGGCGTAAAAAAGGAAAGTCGAAAAGAAAGTCGAGTAAGTGGACAAACAACATTGAAGTCGCCATCGCTTTGCTACACACTAATATTCTTTGTACTATTTCAGTCAATAAACTTAAAAAAATAAATGAGAAAATAATAGTACAGAGAATAAAGGCAGAGGAAAAAATAAATACTAAAAAGTCCAGCGGCTCAACAGCTTATACAAGCTTCAACAACAAAAATTAAACGTATTTGTGTTCGTCTAGTATGTTCATGTTTTTTGTGTTTCGCTACGTAGGTAAAATTTTGTTAAATACTGCACGCTGTTTTTAATTTTTTGTAAAATAATTTTGACATTTTAGTAATTAAAATGTAAATGTTGATTTTAATCTTCGCGATCATGTTAAGTCATGTCAAAGGTTTTGCTTAATTTATATTATGCATTTTTGAACTTACTGTATGTTTTTGTATTAATATTTTCTAATGTACCACACAATTTCATCTTCTCATGAATATCATATTGAAAACGTAATTTCAATATCTTAATATGAAGATGAAATGAGAAGGCGGTCGACAGCGTCGTTTCCATAAAATATTTAAATTCTAATGCTTCTAGGGAAACGGGCGATCCAGAGTTCGTTAAGCGCCAAGATCAGAAAAGATCCGATTTAGACGAGCAACTCCGGGAATACATTACAGAATGGCGCAAACAGCGTGCCAAGGAAGAAGACGACCTCAAAAAGCTGAAGGAAAAGCAAGCTAAACGTAAGGTTACAAGAGCTGAAGAGGAAAGAAAATTAGCTGAACGTAAAAAGGCGGAAGAAGAACGTCGCGTTCGCGAAATTGAAGAAAAGAAACAACGCGAACAAGAAGAAAAAAAGACAGCGTCTGGAAGATGCCGAAAGAAACGTCAAATGATGATGCAAGCGCTCAAAGACCAAAGCTCAAAGAAAGGTCCCAACTTTACCATTCAGAAAAGAGATCCAAACGTAAGGATTTAATACGTTCGGGAAAGATCCGTTTCTACGTAATATTTTTTTAATATTCGCCCCAGTCCAGTTCAATTGGAAAGGAATAAAACTAAAGAACAACTTGAAGAAGAAAAGAGAATATCTCTTTCCATTCGCATTAAACCTTTAAGTGTCGACAACCTTAGCGTAGATAAACTTCGCGAGAAAGCTGTTGAACTATGGGATTTAATTGTTAAACTGGAAACTGAAAAATACGATTTAGAAGAAAGACAAAGCGTCAAGATTACGATGTACGTATAATAAGTAACTTTAGTAGCGTCTCACAAGTTAATCTTTTTATAGCTTAAAGAATTAAAAGAGAGACAGAAACAACAACTTAGGCACAAAGCATTAAAGAAGGGCTTGGATCCCGAAGCTCTCACTGGCAAATACCCCGTAAGTTAACAAATACTAATACAAACTTAGAATGAATTCATTCTAATTTAGCCGAAAATCCAAGTTGCTTTAAATAAATATGAACGACGTGTTGACACAAGGTCGTACGGAGACAAGAAGAAACTTTTTGAAGGAGTAAGTATATTTAATAATCGATATTATCCCAAGAATTAGTTTTCATTATTAGAAAATTTAGAATCATTTAATAATATGTGCAAAGGTATAAAATTTTTGGTAATGTAGGGTTTAGAGCATTTGACGATGGAAAATATTGAGAAAACGTGGCACACGAGAATGGACGAGTTCATGAGTAGGTCAAAATGTAAGTTGCAGGTATTGGTGTCACTCGTTTGTCCGTTTTGGTAATAAATTGTTCAAATTACATATTGAATCACAAAAAACAGTTACAGTAAAACTCAAATGATATTATAAGTGCTTGTCGCTTGAAATATCAAGTTTCAGACACCAATACAAACAATTTTAATAACGAATATCATGATTACACATTACGTGTGCAGTTTGAACGTATTTAATTTTCTAGTCTTACTTACTATTGCTTTAACTAATTTATTGTGACTGTACTTAATTGCGTTATGTGTCAATTCCTTTAACAGGGTTATGAAGAACAAATTAAGGAAACACACGATAAAACCTGGAATGATAGATCCGGTCAATGGGACGCTCGTCAAAAGGTAACAACCTTTTTTCCTCTCCTACAATGCATGTTCTGTAAAACTTTGATTAAACCTGTCAACAATTAAAAAAATACTATTGTTAGCTCGCCTACCTAAATGGTTCGGTGAACGACCTGGTAAAAAAACTGGCGAACCCGAAACACCTGAAGGCGAGGAAGAAGGTAAACATGTAGAAGAAGAAGAAGAACTAAAAGAACCCGTTTTTGAACCTGAACCTGAAGATGAGGAAGAAGAAGAAGTTGAAGTTGAAGAAGAAGAGGAGGAAGAAGAGGAGGAAGAGGAGGAGGAAGAAGAAGAGGAGGAGGAGGAGGAAGAAGAATAGAGTATAGGTATTAAATCATATAAATTGATTAAGTTATATACATATATATTTTTAGGACTAATAAGCCAACTTACGAATATATTCCAATATACAGTCTATAATGCAGCTTAGTCAGCGGCAATTTGCACAGTTTATACTGTAATATGTTTTAATTTGTTTCCAATAAATCTTTACTGGCTACTGTATTTTATTTGTAAATGTAATAAAGTTGTATTTAAAATCATATATTTATAACTAATTGAGAGGTTGGTTATTAAATGAATAATTTTGAGTGTCGATATTTTAACAATTTTTCTTAATATACGGAAGTAAAAAATATATATGTGACGGTTTAAATAGTTACAAAGGCCGTTGCTCTATTTAATAATACTTCACCTAAAGCGGTTATAGGTTTTACTGCGTACTTTCCAGATAGTACTGTCAGTATGGATGACACTATATTAGGGTCTACCACGGAACCCGTTCATTAGAAGCTTACAGGGTTCCTTACTATTTATGAATTTCAAACTTTCAGGTTAAGAATAACCCATAGCCTTCTTTTGTTCTAAAATATTTCCGATGTTGTACAACTTTCGGAATAACCGGAAATTGCCATCAACTTTCTTAAGTTAAATAAAACACCCTGTATATTATTGCATTTTTGGATTCTACAGTTGATTCTACGATACACTGTATTAGGTTATCCTATACCTATCGTTAACTGTACGAGTTATTGTGATTTTTTAACAAATTTTGTGTTTTGGGAAGGAGTGTTTAATAGCCTATCTATTGCTCTTCTTCAAACAGAAAATCTCTATATTTTAAAAACAGCAAGTAAAACCATAAGAGTTCACTAAATACATTTGCAGTCTAGGTTATACAGGACGTCCAAAATTTAGTGGCAAAGCCGAAAAACTTCACACTCAAGAAAGTCATTTTTTTCAAATCGAACACTCTGTATATTTTTATATATTTAGATAACGATCTAATTTACGCATCAATATGCTATTGGTGTTGTATACTTATCTTTAGCGGTTTTGTCGTTATTAACGCTTATTGTCAAATATTGGATTAAAACTGCAATTAAAAAGTTTTGAAAATATGACAACGGAGAAAACAGTTACTTTTACAAAACGAATTTAATGATATTAACACAATAAACAAATAAAAATGACTTTAGTAAAAGAGAAAAAAACCACAAATAATACATAAACTAACTGAAGAATACTATAAATGTTCAATATGACCCCCATTCTGTTCAAGACACTTTATAATCATTAGTTCAGTTTCTCTTATAGTTGCTCTGCCTATTTCCTTTCGGTCTAATCGCTGAAAGGCTATTCTCACACAATTTAGTAGGTCTTGCCTGTTATCACTAGGTGTACTATAAACTTCACATTTTATGCGCCCCCAAAGATAAAAATCTAGTGGCGTCAATTCTGGGGATCGAGGAAGCCATTTGAACCAAACCATCGGCCTTCGAACATTTCTGACAATTCCGGATAAACCTCTCTGGTATTTTGGGCAGGTGCACCATCCGTCTGATGCTTTAGAATGGGATGAATCGACATTGGAGAGATACCCAATTCACCAGAAGCTGCAACTATCAAACTCCGGGGATGAGCATGAAAATAAACCAGCACATTTACTTCATTCTCTTCTGCTTTTTAGTATTTATCATTTTTAGATTTTTCCACATTCGCCATAGATATAGAATAAATTTAAAATATCAGTATTAGAATATTTAACTGCTTCCATTTTATATAATAGAGTTTTTGTTTCAATGAGAATAACAACCAGAGAAACTTTCGTTTATTTAATTATATTCACAGCCTACTTTCAAATGAGCTTAGTTTTTAAGTGCAGTTTCAATAAATATTTGATAAAAAGCGTTAATAATGACAAAACCGCTAAAGATAGGTATAGTGATACCTATAGCATATCGATGCGTAAATTAAATAGTCATGTAAATATGTAAAAATATACAAGGTATTGGATTGGAAAAATGACTTTCTTGTGTTTCAAGTTTTCGGCTTTGGCACTAAATTTTGGACGCCCTGTATAATCTGTAGGCTGCAAATGTATTTAGTGAACCTTTAGGATTTTACTTGATGTTTTTAAAATAAGGAGGTTTTGTGTTTGAAAAATAGTAATAGATAGGCTATTAAACACCCTCCCCAAAACACAAATTTTTTTAAAAAATTACAATAAGTCGAAAACAGTTAACGCTAGGTATAAGATAACCTAATACAATGTATCGTAGAATCGATTGTAGAATCCAAAAATGCAATAATATACAGGGTACGTTTGAATGGTTTAGACAATGTTATGTTTGAAATAATAACACTATTCTGGACTTCCATTGTCTATATTTTATTTTAATAGAAAAAACACAACGTTTCGATTGCTATTGAATCTGCAATCGTCTTCAGGTGAATACTAACAAACTTAAAGACTACTGTAACTTATATGTATACTAATACAAAGTTAGTGAAGCGATCAAGCGTACAAAAGTTAATGAAGGGGGACGTTGCCGTAGACTAAGATTAGTTAGGCGTCCAATTAAGGGTTTCCACACATTGTTAATCTCCACGCTGGGTTGAGTAAAGACATTCTTGTTGTTTTCGATAAACGCTGCTTCTTGGAGTCTGGTCTAGTTGTGGAGATCATGATGATCTGAATACCGTGTTAATGTCATAATTTCTTCCTATCCGTTTTATTTTCTCAGATAATCACTTAATTAATATTATTACATGTGAATACTAGAGTGGGTAAGGGTTGGCATGTTTAGGTTTTAGTGGTTTTCCTAAACCTTAAAGTAAATGCTTTGCCAAGACGAACCAATGCACAATTGCACACGGTTTCGTCACCATACTGTACAGGTTTATACTGATCTTCTGGGGCACCATACATAACACTTACATCACAATACAATATTTAAAATGTATCATACGATTAAATAAACTTGAGTGATGTAATTGACGAAAACACTTTTAGGTCATCAGCAAAAAAAGTTTACAACAAGTGAGTATAAAAATAATAATGGACCCAAATGAGATCTTTGGGGTACTCCAGATGATGCAACAAAAGGTTTCGATTGATAACTGTTATAACTGACATATTGCATGCGGTCTTTTAAATACGAATTAAAGAATACTTGAAGAGAACTATTGAAACCAAAGCTAAGTAATTTATCAATAATAATGTTATGCCCAATGGTATCGAAAGCGTTTAAAACACATCGACTTGACTTCTAATTATCCACCACCTCATATAAATACTGAGTAAAAGACGCTAAGTTAGTGACAGTCGAGCGATTCTGCATAAAGCCATGTTGTGAAGGTAAAATGAATGACTTAATGTGTTTATAAACCTGACTAAAAAAACTTTGGCAATATTTGATAGGATGTTTATAGGCCTATAGTTTCTAACATATTCCAGATGTCAAAAACCGTTCTAGAGATAAGTTGAATAAGAAGGTTAGGGGTTGATAAAAACAGATTATTTATTTTATTTAATGAAATTGGTCATACAAATCCTATATCGTTAGGAAGCTTAGTGCAACCGCTAACAAATGACAGTATAATATATAGGGTGTTTCATTAACAATGTTGAGATATACTTTCATTAAAGTTTTGATTCACCCTGTATTACAAAAGATACGAGATTCTAAAAACCTAAGAACCTCACAATATTACCAAAACTCTTTACAAATTACTAAATTTAGTAAATGGCGGATTGACAGATTAGGGATAATTTTTGTAAACTATTGGCCATATCTTACAAAATACCCTGTGTAACCTAGTAAGACCATATATTTTTGAAAACCTCTTGAAGATGGGAAACAAATTTGTAATACAATACAGGGTGTTCCAAATAAAAAAATTATTTATTTTAATTTAATGTTTTTATTTAATTTAATATTTATTTTAAATACCTGTCGACAAAGTTGGTTAATGTATTTAATTTTTAAATTTTCTTTTTAGTTTTGTATTAAGAGGAATACGTACTAGCAGTACACCGTCAATAAACCATGCACTCTAAGTACCATTAAAACAACTTTCAATTTTAAATGTTTGAAGTAAAACTTAACGTTTTATGAAAGACAAATCTTGGGGCTTTGTCGCTGTAGTATTATTTTTTTCAATGCTTACTTTTCTTATGTTTGAATTTGTACATTTTATAGCATATTTAACACCACCATTTTAATAGAAATAATACATTTAAAATTAATATTAGAAACCATAATATTAATTTTTTATACTTTTTGTACGCGTATAATTAATAGTGTAACTTGTACCTGTCCTGTTATTAGGAGTTTTTTTCTGTTGGACAGATGTATTAAAATTAAGTAAAATAACCAGAAGTGCCGAGATATTTTCATTAAATAGAGCATTTCTGAAACGTTCTGTACCCAAATTTTCTGTTACAATTTACTTGTAGTTTCACCATAAAGTCCTAGGCCACTCACCCCTTAAATAATATATGCCGTGAAGCATCCTGTGTGTACCAGTCCAACAGAGATAATGTACACATTAATTTTTATTTTGTTTATCGCTAGCACGTTTATAAGCATACATACAAAGAAAAACAGCTTTAAATTTGATATAAAATAAAATCTA
The DNA here is from genome assembly GCA_030710515.1 of Abscondita cerata. Classification (NCBI taxonomy): domain Eukaryota; kingdom Metazoa; phylum Arthropoda; class Insecta; order Coleoptera; family Lampyridae; genus Abscondita; species Abscondita cerata. The sequence goes on along the minus strand of JALBCR010003757.1, from coordinate 134,173 downwards.
AAACTTATGATAACTCAACTTAATTTAGATATATCTATATAATTTGCAAATGACATAAATCTTACACATTAAGCAGCTACAACTTTAGGTTGATGCCCTTTCTGCGTCATATTTATCTTATCTCCTAAACTAAGAGCCATACCCTGAAAGAAACGCAATTAATTTACATAATTTGAGAAATTCTTGATCGCGTACCTGACTTTTGGCTCTAATTCGGATATGACCGGTAACAGGAGCGTCGGGTTTGTTGAAAGGCTTTTCAATACTTAAATTGGCTAATGCGTCTTCTCCAAAAATTGATTTGGCGTACATATTTGCAGCCATAAATCCGCATTGTCCAGATAAAGCTTTTTCAGGCGTCAAGCATTTCATGTTAGTACTTTTGATTAAGTGTTTCAAATAATCAGATAAGTCTGTTATTGTTGTATTAACAGAAACTTTATTTTCCCATTCAAATTCGGCCCACATTTGTCGGAATTCTGTATCGTTGCAAGTAGCGGGCACAATATAATCCATGATATCGATGTGAATATCGTCTAGTACGACCACGTTTCTGTCTGATGCAGCACCGTAACATCATATACGATATTGCCAAAAATAATGCCATTTTCAGTTGACGCAACTTTTACATTTGCTTTTATGTTGCAGAAATCTTTGGGAGCTAACACAATCGGTTGCGGTTTCTCTACAAGTTTTAAATCTCCCAAAGTAGCAAGTTCTAAAGTACAATTTTGTAATGTATCGTTTGTTTGATTGACAATTAGAACGTCTAAGACAATATCATATTGATTTACATGAACATAAGCCTCAGCGTATACCGGGTCGGAGAAGCCTGTCAATTGTGTTACCTTATTTAATTTCGTTGATGTAGAACTAGGGTCTGAACCGGCAGTGCGTCCACCAACTAGAGCTTGAGAAAGAGACGTTTCAAACACATTCTCGCCTAATTCGGATCGATCTGACTGCAGTTGTATAAATGATATAGGATCGTCTACTTGAATTATGTTTGTAACTTTCTCTTTAGCCTTTTGGGTTGCAGCTTCTTCCATTTCTTTAGCCACTAACATATCATTCAGAGCTTGACGGCAGTAATTATTAAAAATTTGAATAATATACTGAGAGCGATCTGACAGAACTCTTAAACAAAAAAGCAAGTGATCAGCGTCATCATTGGTAATTGGTTTCGTTGGCAAGCCTAAAAAAATAAGGGATTATTTGTAGTGTATTAAACTATTATCAAATTACGCAAATGTGCAAGAGATATGTATGATAGCTATGACCTTATAAAGGTATCTTCCAAACGAAAACTTAATTTTTTCAGTTTTGAATATTTTTTTGTTGAACAGTTTGAAACTGCATTAAAAATCAAAGAAATATTTTAGAAGTCTCTTAATTTCAAAAAACCATGTAAACAGTTTACAGTATAAAACGCTTACAGATTCAAGATATTTTTAGAAAAGCGCTGGATACAAAATTTAGATTCATTTAAGTTATAGTTTTAAGGCAACCTCAAGAATTTTTCGTTGTATTCATACATTTGAGCTAAAATAAGTGAAACATAGAAAAGTACCAGATTTCCCCAAGTGAATAATGCCCGACAGCAACAACATTATTTCAGCATCAAAATGGTTTCGCTTAGTTTCATTAACCAATAAACCATAACGTAAAGCTAGTTTTGTTAAAGTGGTTCCAAGAGCAGCTCCTATGAAAAAGTCACCATCCATCAAATACTGTCGTAGCGGTGGCCTTTGTTCTTTCTTAGCTTTTCTAAACAAAATACATTAACTGGTAATAAACATAAAAATTCAAAAACTAACTGAACAGTGTTAAATGCAGATTGAGTTGCATAAGTTCCATCAGAAGTAACTAAAGTGGTGGTTGTCACTGGAACTTGAGAAGCAGTTCCTTGCTCTGTAGTAGTGTCACCAGCCACTAATTTTTGTTCTATATCAAGTAGAATACCTTCTCCTAAAGTTTGATGAAGTTGCTTTATAACAGCTTCGATGTCAGTAATGTTTGCAGCATATTCTCCAAGAATCCATAAAGCCGCCCTATGGACTTTTACCGACTTAATTTCTGCAAATGATTCTAATAGTTTCTAAAAATCCAAGAAATATTATATTGTAAAACAATAACCAAAACTTACTTCAATGACAAGAGGTCTTAAAGTATCAAACTTCTGAATAGCTTCTCTAACAAATATCAAAACATCAGTAGCAGCCAATTCATTGGTATCTGACAAGAAATCGGCGAGTACTGGAATTACAGCTGCTGCAACGTCTGGGAATTTAATACAGCAAGAATGCAATGTTCGTACTAATAATTGACGATACTTTCCAGTATCTTCATGTTCCACGTCATGTGTTTTAGATACTTCCTTTTTCAGGACAAGAACCATTTCCTCTATATTACGTGATGATACTAAATCTAAAAGCTAAGCCCAAAGTTTTACATCTAACTTCTAAATCAGGTGTTGCTAATACTCTTAAGATATCCATAACTAAATCTTGTAAAACACGCTCATGAGCTGGGTGTTCTTTTAACGCAATTAAACGATCCAACACTATCAATTTTACATTATTATCACTTTCTTTGATTATCAATTCGATATAGCAAGTGGCAGCTGCTTTAATTGCCGTTGGTGCACTAGATAATGTGACTAAAGTACCTGCTGATTCATACCTAACAGCAGCACTGTTGGAATTCAATAGGTTGTATATGCATCTTATAAAGCGAGACCTTTCTGAAGGATTTCATGACACACTTTGTAGATTAATTCGACAATAACTAACTGTAAAATATCCCCAAATGTGTTTACTTGGTCTAAACACGAAGTTAAATAAGAAAGAGCTTTCGACTGATCAGCATGCAACAACATTACAAATGCATTTCTTTTACATGACATGTCTTGTTCTCCATCTAAGAAGGTAGCAATTAATTCTGGTGCATCAGGAATAAGAAATTCAAAATTTCTATAGATTGTGAAAATAGCTAATACAGCATTTCTACGAACATATGAATGGCGATGTTCTAAGCAAGCACGAATTGCAGGCATTAAGGGCTCCAATAATTCAGGTTCTTTTAGTTTACACAGGAAGCGTAGTGTTGATCCTCGCACAAACTCGTTAGGATGTTGCAGATCTTTACGGTATGCATCGCATACCAAAATCATTTCTTGCAAGAGTTTGCCATCTGGGTATGTTTTTGGAACGATTTCCCAGAATATTAGTAATAATTTTTTACTGTGTGATCTTGCAAAGGAAGGACAAAGCGAATGATAATCATTAAGACTCCAGGCAAACGCTCCCCGCTAAAATCATGTTAATAGTTTTTTCAGAGCTTCAATTTTCTGTTTAACATCGCCTTTTTCCAAATCCATCTTTAACTGCATTTCATTAAAAGGTTCCGAATCTAACACTGCATTTATCAGCGTGTAACACGGTTGTTCTACAGCACCCATTTTAAAATTGTTTAACAAAATCTAATTATTAAAGAAGGTACCGATTGTGTAAACGGATATAAATGCTAAAATGAAAGTTAGGTTATGTATAAATTTTTTAGTGAACCGTTACAAATCACTATCTAATCACTAATTACAACCGCTAAAATGATTTTTGACTAAAAAAAGATCATATTTTTGAAAATATTCGTAAAACTTAACTCACTATTCAACGAACTGACGTGTTTACACACAACGTGTCACTTTGAACGCGCAACAGTGTTGACAATGTTGTCATTATCATGATGTTGGTTATTTTTGAGAATTTTCAGGTTAAAAAACAATTTGTTAGTAGACGTTTACAAAATATTTATTTTTTACAGATTTTTTTGTTTAATTATAATCTACATTCTATCACTGCAACCCTTACCCACCCTAGTATCACATCATATTAATTAGGTGTGTAATGTGATTGTGTTTTGTGAAATTGTGTTGTACATTTTTTCCTAATTATCCGGGAGGGTCTTGATGACCAGGTCCGGAAACCAAAGTGGTGATTCTCAGGAACAACATGTTTTTCTTGTTGACTATGGAGTACTGTAAGGTACTGATCACCTTCCATATTTTATATTTGCACCAAAAACCTCTAAAAAACACACACGAAAAAAAACTCTAAAGAAAATTGACGTACTTTTTGACGTTCAATTCCGGAAACCAAAAGGTGATTCTCTCAGAAACAACATGTTTTTCTTGTTGACCATGAAGTACTGTAAATTGAATGAAAAGTGGTGTCACATTTTCAGTTTTGATTCCATGGCATAGCTCCCCATCTTGTATTAAAATTTGCAAAATTTGTATCTGTGTAAACTAGGCTTTACGCTGTTCAAGAAATTTATCCTTTCTGTGTCACGCATTCACATATTATAAAAAGAGTATTTTAGCTTAGCATTTTGTCATTTTAAATTTTGTTTTGCGCACCCTGTATGTTATAATATAGTTTTGAAGACTTGATAACACCCTCACTTTCCCTAAACACGATTATGTATCTGACTATCCTTTTTTACTATTAAATACAACATATACATTACTAAAACGCTTGTAGTATCGTCCATAATAGAAATAAATTATGATTAGGTATATACACTAAACTGGAGGCACAATACTTTTTGATGAAAAGAACATTCTTTTTTTTTCTTTCTTTCTTTAAACGTCAAAACAAACAAAATAATAATCAACATAAAAACATGGAAACAATAGCTTGATTCCAAACCGCATGATTAATTGAATCATGCATCTGTACAAATATTATATAATCTGTATTTTACATTATGTTGACGCCACACGCTACTACGTTAGCTAGATAGCTAACGTATTATTTCAAGAGTGTCGTTTTGTATATGTCTCTTATGACCGGTTCCATCATCATTACTTAAACTTAAGCAATGCTTAAAACAATCGTTGGGATGGTTTCAACAATTGTACCTAAGAATCACTAACAAGGATAACATCAACAACATATTTCGTTTCCTTGTATGAACAGTTTTGATACCAACTTAAGTTAAATGTCAAATAACGGCATGTCAATGTCATTTGTAAATAAAACAAATAAGTGTATAAGGAATGATTGGTATCAGTGCCCATATTTATGCTTTAAATTACAGCCGACGGTCATTTTGTGATTTAATGCATAAATGACGTCATCTGGATATGCTAACAAATAGACTTTTATATCACTATATAAATTTGAGTATGTTAAAATATACACGGTGTTTGGTTTACAATAGCAAATGTTATTTACTGTCACCAGAAGTGCTGCGATTCTAAATTTGCATTATAAAAGACGACAAAATATGTTTATACTATCACTCTCAAAATTTCGAAACTTGATAGAAGCCCTAACGCCTTAGAAAAAGCAAAATATAATTAAATTGAAATTGAAAATAAACGTTAATTTTAAAATAAAAATTAAGTTTGAAGGTATATACGTGTACCAGATATAGCAATACTATTTCCTTTTTCACTAAACAAAATATTCAATTTTAAAAAATGTAATCTTTAATGACAGGGCAGCGACATCATCTTAATCATGTATAAGTACAGTAATTTTTTGCGAAACTTGTTAGTTTGTTATTTACACATTTTACAGACATTATTATAGATAATCTTGGTCTTAGTATACACATTTTGAACTAGTTTTTAGTAAGATTAAGTGTAAGAGTAGACAGTTGTCTTGGAATTGATCTGAACTTCGCCCCTCAGTGTAAATTTTTTTTTACATATTATTTTTTTTCTCAATAAAGACTATATTATTATTATCAGTATTATTCCATGTAAAAAGAACACAGGAACACAGAAACATTGAGGTTCAACTTCATGTTATTGAATAGCTGATTAATAGACCCTTCATACACAACCTCTATTTTTTAAATTTTTATGCCGTTTTTCTTGCAACTCCATCTTGTGCGAAAAATAACTTACAATTATTCATAAATTAACTTCAGATTTCTTTGATGTTTTATTCTAACAATCTTATGAAATTTATGTCTTCTATTTACCGAGGCGAAAAATGAACAAACCTAGCCTTGATCTGTTGTACGACCGCCATTTTAAAAATAAAAGCATTCCCCAAATACATTAACATATCTTTTATTAAATGTTAATAGATCACCATTTTCATTAAATTTTATCCTAAATGGATTCGCTTCGACATGAACGACTCTGCATAAAAAGTCAATAAAAGTGGATGCTAAACTTTCAACAGCATTACCAACCAGTATTATCGATAGGTCACTATGCACGAAATACATACTTTAGAAATGACCAATGACCACTTACCGATATAAGTCTTGGTAATTGGTTTAAAATTACAAAATAAAATAAAGTCATTGGTTGTCGCAAGTGATTTGACATACGTATGGAATAGTCATGATAATACAACTGTCATTAGAAGTCCATTAAACCTAAACCTACAACAACATTGTTTATCCCATTGACTCTTACACTGATATATATCATCTACAGCGTATAATGTTGTAATCCTTCTTGGGTCTTCAGATGTCGATCATTTAACATAATCCTTTCTAATCATACCTTTCTACGAAGATCATAAAAGATATACGTGGTGCAGATGATAAATAAAAACATTATCTAATATGTATAATCTTTTATCTAATTACTAAATCATGTTCTTACAAATATCTTATTAACCCAGAGTTGCAATTGTATTTCAGTAATTAGGTCATTGAATATTTTAATCATATAGCTAATTTACTTTTTATCGGCCTCAGAGTCGACTGACTCAGTGATATCTTTTTAGTGCATTAAGAAACTCACAATTACTATTATTAAGTTTAGGACGTAATTTTAATTTTGAGAAACATTTAAAAATTTTTTGGTATTTTGAAATTTGGATTTACATCGTGATTATAAATTTGCGCAGCAATGCAAGAATAGACATAGGTACTACAAAGATACAACTGTTATTATTAACATTCTGTCCTTTCAAGATAATGAAAACTATTTACAAACTTTAATGCAAATAAAAAGTAAATGGATTATAATACAAGATTGTCAACTATTGATATGATACCTATATCGGCTTTGGCGGATTTTTTTTGGGATTTGACAGATTTTTCAATAAAATTGTGAGTATTTTCCTAATCAATTTTTATTCATATCAATTACATTTTAATAAAAAAAAACTATTTAGTATGAGAACAATAACTAAAATGAAAAGAGCAACTGGTATTGCCCAAAATCGTAAATTTCTTCGTTTGGGCTTAATACTACAGCAGTAGAAATCTCTTGTTTTGTAACTGAATAAACACTGCAATTTTCTAAAGTTGAAGTTAAGGTTTTTTATTTATTCGTATGGTACATTACACAAATATTGTATTGTGATGTAAGTGTTATGTATAGTGCCCCAGAAGATCAGTATAAACCTGTATAGTGTGGTAACGAAACCGTGTGCAATAGTAGAATGGTTCGTCTTTGCAAAGCATTTACTTCAAGGTTTAGGAAAACCACTAAAACCTAAACATGCCAAAAGTTAAGGTTGAAGCACCTTCGGATAAATTGAAAAGTTGTCTGGAAATCTTAATCTCCTTACAAATGGATAGTTCAACATATTGCTCTGCCTGTTGACAAATTCCAACCCCCAAATTTCTTCAACGTTAAAATATCACCTCCATATTCAACCAACATAGTAGCAACCGATCTTCTAAAACTATGATCTGTGTACTTTTCAGGTTTTTTCAAATTTAAAAACTTTGAAAGTTTTCTTGAAATGTCTCCAATTTTATGAATTCCAACAAATTGTCGTGTGCACTTGCCGTTTCTATAGTCCACAAAAACACGCCGATTTTCTAAACCTGACAGTCATAGTGTTCTATATAGAGGACAATCTTGAAAGGGTGTGTCGTCTTCTGTAGCAAACTATCTTGTAGCTTGTTTTTTGTATGATCCAATGTAACAACTAAAAATCGATCAATATCCTCAATTTTGTCAACACACAACAAACGGAGTTCTTCACGCCGCGCCGGCAAAAGCGCCAAATATTACAAATGCAGTAATAATTATTTCTAACAGATGCTGTTCGTCTGATGCTTCGTCTAAATTTTTTGTCACTTCTTCTGTTGTCAATATTTTCGCTAAATTGGTTTGTAGCATTCAGATTTTCTACGTAACAAAGTAAAAAACTTTTCCATATCTTTAAGAACAGTTGTAATAATGCAAACAACCTAGAACGAATGTTTTGAGGAGTTTTCACAAATCTTTCATTTGCTTCCATGGTGTCAAATTTTTTCAAATACTTTTGCTGTGTAAACAATCATTGTTGTGGTAAATGCACAGATGACTAGTAAATTTAATTTGAATTGAAGAAAAATGTCTTTCAAATCATTGTTAAATATTAATGATGAAAAAATACTGAACGACACACGGCTGGTATACATAGCTGGTGTAATACGAAACAATTTGACGTAAATATTAAAAAAAAAATTTGTAATGTCCGAAAATAAGATTTTTAAATTTGTTGCCAATCTATCGCTTATGTTTTTGTTAGCCACCGACGCAATGCGATACGCCTCGTAGTACAAGTAGTAACTAAGTTTTACTGCTGATATATTACGATTCGAATCCCGAGCAATTTTTTTTAAATTTCTTTTAGACCCAATTAGGTCTTGTGTGTCTTTACAAATCATTGTGTGTGTTTTTATTCTGCATTTACAATTTAACACGTTAAGCGCCACGGCAAGCAAAGCCATAAACAGACACCGGTGTCTGTTCGTATTTTATGTTGTTGTGACGTACATACTCAAAAAATGGGGCTTGGGGAGGTAGTTCCTCTCACTCAGGACTATAACAAATCTAGTCCAAGGCATGGGTTTTTAATTGCTTATACCGAAGCAGTATTATTAAATGTGTCTGCAATTGTGTCTGCTATGGCCTAGTAATAGAGTTCACCTTTCTTGTTTCTACCACAGGGCCATAGCAGACACATCTGTACCTGTATTAAATATTGGCAATAATAAATTACTTAAAATTAGGTTAAACAAAAATGATAGAGAAAGGAAAATGAAAGACATATATTATAGAAAGCAACTTACAATTAAACTAACTTATGTTGTGGGCAAAATTAAAACATTCCCTACAGTAACGTGGTTTGTTATCACAATCACTGCAAAACGTTGTAACTTTACGAATGCGACTTCTAGGAATTTCTCCTGCGGCCTTCCTTCTGTAACATCCTTTACAATACTTTCGACCAAGTCTAGCACTACCAGGTTCTTTTCTGAACGAATGCTTTGATAAATTTGTTATTGCTTTAGATACAACTTCAGGTTGTACTGGCAAATTTGTGGTATCTTCCAATAGCGACTTAACAAGCAATTCCCTAAATTTTAATAATGATATTTCTTTTCCGGTAAGTAGTTGGTAACAAAAGTGGGCATTTACTACGGCTGTTCCAAGAATTACTTCACTAGCTACTTTTTTATACCATTTGACTGTTTTTCGGAGACAAGATCCATAACTTGCAAATTGATCCGATAAATCAATGGACATTTTGCCAGCGTTGTAATCCGAAACCATTTTTGGTTTTGTTGTTTCCTTCCTCTGCGGGAAATTAAAACAGTTTGGTCGGTGTGCTTCGTAGACAGCATCAGAACATCTCTCTTGTCTTTCCACTTTAAAATTGTAATTCCGTTAGAATTTTCCTGAGCAAAAGTTCTCCTTTTTAGTTTTTGGTTGTTACACACGACGGAACACCTTTCCTATTTTTCTAAGAGTCCCTATCAAATGTGTGTGCCTATCTAATAGTTTGTTAGCCAATTCGATGTTTGTATAGTAGTTGTCTGTGATAACTGTTCTACCTTCATCTAATAACTCTTCTCCAAGTTGCATTACCACTTTGGTTGGAACTGATTGCTTAGCATCGGCCTCTTTCCCTGTATAAATTCTCATGTTCCAAGTGTATCCTTTATCACAACACAACTTGAACACTTTTATACCATACTTGTGCGCCTTTTGCGGTATATATTGCTTCATTTTAAGCCTTCCTCTAAATGGTATTAAGCTTTCGTCTATACAAAAAACACTGCCTGGCGTGAAAGCAGCTTGGCAGTTTTTAATAAAGAGGTCAATTAGTGGCTGAATTTTATAAGCTCTGTTTACACTGGCTTCTGGGTCATCGTTGTTCGAATAGTGAAGCATAGACAACAACAATTCGAATCTGTTTCTTGACATAGTATTTGAACAGACTTTGTTGTAGTAGAAACTGTCCGTGCTCCAATAATTTCTCAATGATGACATTTTTACCAAACCCATGTACCCCAACAGTCCAAATAATCTCTTTATTTCTTCTCTGGTTGTTGGAAAGAATGCGTGTTTTCGGGAATGTGTAGCTGTATCTTGTGAAGCTAAACTCTGCGTTGCATAAAGATTGGTTTGGTTAGCAATTAAATCCCATATCTGGTTGTCAATAAAAATTGAAAAAAAATCGTAGGGCGTCCCTTCTTGTAGCAAAGCGATCAATGCTTCATTTACGCCCTCACTACCAGTAAATTGAAATGTTTTTTGTCTACCTTGAATGTCTTGAAATTCACTATCTATTGATCTATTTTTGCAAGCGTTGTCTTTATGTGAGTTTGGAGTAAGCAGGGAGTACTGTTGACAATCAACATTACCATCAGTATCCTGTTGATATTCTTCCTCATTACTACTTTCGCTTAAATCTGAGAATTTTGTAGAAGGTGGTGGTGAATATTCTATAAATCCCGGTCCATTGTCATCTGTACTTTCGTCATCTTCTGAAGGTGGATTGTACGTTTCATCATTAGAATCGTCGGAATCATAAAAAGGATCTAGAATAAAACAACATTACATTACGTGACTTGCTCATGTAATACTTTCATATTAAAAAAAAATCATTTGTACACACCTGTAATACTCTCTTCACAGTTGAAGTTACAACGCTTTCCTTCATTTGCAAGTTTTAAAATCTTTGCTGTTCGTCTACTCATAATTTATACACTACACCTGATCACAAACTACTAAATAATATTACTAGAGTTGAGTGACGATTAGTTATATGCTTATATGTATTGGTAATATTTCTAGAAAAAATTTAACTGCAGTTCAAATAAAAGTGACAGTTTGCAAAACAAAAGGTAAATAAAAATAAAAGGTCATTACAATGAACAGAAACTATTAAAAATACAATGCGAACATAAGACAAAAAGCCACCTTTAGTCTTTTCAATAAACAAGAAAATAAACCGTAGATATTTATTTAGAATACAAATAACAATTACCTACTTACTTTCTATAGAAATAAATAAATGAATTTAAGCCGTATGCAAACACAAATCTGTAGTTGTTACGTTAGTAGACAAAAAATCCTTCTGTGTCTGCTACATTTTTCGTGTCCGCTATTTACGTCTGCTATGGCCCTGTATTGTACTACGACGTGTCTGCAGTTTGTGTCTGTTTTGGTCCCCTACAGAGAATTTACATTATAGGGCCACGGCAGACACCGGTGTCTGTTTTCCAGGTATACGTCGGTCTTCTGAGAAAGTTTTAGAAATTGCGCTTGGCGCTTAACGTGTTAACTAACTTAATAGTATATAAAAAAAGCTTAATCGAGTTTAAAAGAAATTTAAAAAACGTAATAGGTATTCGAAATTCGAACCGTATTATAAAATATATCATATATCAATATCATCCGTGCAATTTGGTTACCACTTTATAGTGGCACGTGCGGACTAACTGAGCTACGGGGTGTATTGCATTGGGTCGACCTCTAACAAGAACATAAGTGATAGATTTTCAACTTCTAAACTTACAAAAAAAATTTTTTTGTACTGCTTACGTCGAATTGTTTCTTATTACACCAGCTAGGTCATTCGGCGGTTAAATTTGAATAAGGTATTACTAGGGACATAATATTCACAAAAAACCGATTTTGCATGTATTTTCCTGATGTCCCATTCAGCCGTGGAAACCCTGTCAATTATGAACCTTAAGGTTTTTGTTTAATTTTTTATTAAGGCAGTGGTACATCATTTTTATTTGCATTGATGGCTGTCAATTTGCTGACCATCTCTTTCTTTAAAGGAGAAGTTATTTTCATCTATTGTTGCTATACAGGGTGATCTATAAGCTCACCGACAAACTTTGAGAGATAACTAATGTAATTTTGAAAAAAAATTGTGTACAAACATATGTACAATTTCACTTACTTAAGGAATTAGAAGAATTCAAAGTTTCAATTAACCTTTATTAAATAACTTAAATATGTATTATTAACAGTCACATGGCATAAATATTATAAAAGGTGTTAAGTAAAATCGGACATATGTTTATATACAATTTTTTTCTCAAAATGACATTAGCTGTTATCTCTTAAAGTTTATCTAATAGATCACCCCGTTAGTGTTCAAAATGACTTTACAATAAAGACAATAGTGGGACACTTCAAAATTCGTATTCTTTTCAAATGAGCAAGTCTTGAAGAAGGGATAAAGAACTTTGGGAGTAGAAATATAAACTTTCACATTGGCACAACTGAAAAACATTTACCTATTAATCGTATTGCTCTTGCTCTGCCTCTTTTTTAAGATTATTAGGTATTTATTTTAGATGTATACCGACAATAGTATACAACCCTGACGCTCAAAGCTCGTATCTCTAAGAATAACAAATAAATAACAAAACTACAATCTATACATAAATTATTTGTAATATAATGTATATTGTCACAATTTACCAACAATCCCTAAAATGTTTACGAAGAGATATATTTTTAAAAAATTTATTTTTCGACACATTCTAGAAATGCCCATATTTTATCAAGAAAAGTTAAAAATAGTGTTCCTATTGCTGCATATAGTATCTCAAAAGTAAATCAATCACGTAAATGTTAGTTTTTCTAATTTTCGCATATAAAGTGAAATTTTCATAATCAAAGTAGGTGTAACTTCCGTAATTAGTTACGAAAAGTAAAATTTTTTGTGACGTGTCAGATTATTTTGAAAATGGTAACCATGACAACATCGGTCACATTCGATTAAATTTGAATTTAAAAGACGTTTAAATCTTTTTTAAACTTTCTTTGTCAAAATTAAAAAAACATATTGTATGTTAATCTTAACAAATCATTAATTACCACATTCGAACATAAAAGTGGCAAAAATTTAAATAGGCGATTTTAATTTTTTTGTATTTTTGAAAACTATAATTTCAAAATGGTATTTTAGTGCTCTCATTATTGCCTAAACTCTAAAACTTTTACCACTTAACCGTCATCGTATACCTTACATACGTCATGGCCAATTTTGGAGACACTATGTGAAATGCATCCGCTATTTTTTCTGTGATCAGCCGCAATCATAAATAAGAATCAATTTTACTATACACAATTTGGTTTGTATTGGTTTTGAAGTTACGGAAAATATAATGTTACAATAACTGATTACCAACAATATAATAGTAATGAAAATGTAGAACCAATAGTTATTGTAAATAAATATCGAAATGAAAAATTAGTAGGTACCTCAATAAGTTTCATTAAAGCACACCTAGCGTCCACCTTTGTATTCCGATCATCTAGTAAGTTTGATCACATTTTATTACTTCCTAGTGTTTTGTAGTCCAAACTTAATTTGTCTAAACATAAATAAAGTTGTTGTACACATTTTTAGGATGGAATGTTTGGTACCGACGTTTCTCGATATATTAATTTGTGGCTACTTTTCAAATTGTTTAAAATCCCACAGCGCATCTAAATAGATCTTGAACTTATATTACATATGAATTCTGATTTCCATTAAATATTACCCAAATAATACAACTTTCTATAAATGGACAAGCTGTTGATCGATCCCCTATGTGGTCACTTTAGGAAAGTTCTTCTGTAATTAGAGTGGAAAACAAAATTTGAGCTAAATATATTCTCAAAAAGTATCTTAATAAATAAATAAATAATTCTAAATAGTACATAATTTTGCTTATCACAAGATTTTATCGTTTTTACCTCTAGCCTTATGTCAACAGTATCATTTAAAAATACACCCTACTATGTTAATAAAGCAACATATGTGTATTATCTGGGTCACTTAAATACATATATTTATATTTTTCAAACAATTCCGTAAGTCGGTAAATGAATACTTTATGTACAAACTCTACCTCATTTTGGGATGGATGTGGTACTTGTTGTATGTTTATTGGTTTGCCAACTGAAATTATTAATAAACTTTTTAGTGTTCTTTAGATATGATATAAACAAACCTATGACATTGATTGGATTTCTATTTGGTAAAAATAAGCTTTTTAAAGCAGGAACAACTCGTCTATCATATTTCAACCAATCGTAGAGAACTTGCACTTTGCTCTTTTGTTCTACATTTGTCCTGTCGACTGCGTCCAACTCACCGAATCCGATTACTGGTATAATCGGTGTGCCGTTTTTAATTGCAAGTTTGACGAATCCTTTTTTATGCCTGAAGATAAACCAAAGCTTACCATTGGGATGAACAAACTCTGATCTCAAAGGATCTCCAACTACTAATATTCCAGCATTCCCACCTTCTGTATTGCTTAATACCCATTTTATAGATGAAGTGGTAGCTTTACAATATCCTAATGATAGTAAGTACTCACGATACAATGGTATCTTGTAATCTGAATCTAATGCAAACGAATAAGGTCTGTGATTTGGAAATAATTCTTTAAATCCACCAGCGGCAGTTCCAAACGACAAAAATTTCCTACGCCGGCTATTCCAGCTGGAAAATAACAAAACAAATAGTTTCTTCTTGCACTTAACTTAAAAAATTCGTCTCTTTTTTAATTCTATCGGAAAGTAATTTTAAAATAAACCCATAATTTTAAATTTTGCATGAACTTCCAACGTCGACCACCTTGTTCGGGTGTAACTTTGTCAACGTACCAAATCCATAATACATATGCAATTACAAGAACAACAAAATAGTAATTTATTACTATTACCAATATTAAAACGCATGGCAACATAAAAAAACCGTATACATTCATACACATAAACCAAATCACGGCTAGGTTCTCAATTTTTGATTCTAACGAATTTCTAACACTACTCCTTTCGGTCGTTTCCATATTCTGAGACGAGATTCTACAAAAGAATTTCGTAAACATTAAACTTGTACAGAGCATGAAATCATTACAGGATACGATTGCATTTAAATATTTTTCTTTAAGTACAACGGAGAATATCTTTTACTAGAAATATTTGAAACATAATTAAATCAACACGATTTGTTCTAATTTATAAAAGTGACTGGATTTGCATTATACAATATTTTCCAATTGCCTGTACCTATGCACTATTCAATAGAAGCTATAGTTTGACAGTAACATAATGTTTATGTAATTGTATGCAATTTAATAATAAAAAATTAAAGGCAAATATAAATAGATAAGCAAGATCAATTTTATTTTACCCGAGAAACAATAATTTACTTACCTTAACATTAACAAAACAAAATCAATTGATCTAAATATGAAAATTATCGGAAACACTATCGGTACCTACCTATAAACTTATTTTAAATTACAATCAGCGGTTTAATAAGGCCAATTAACTGTAGCTATGATTTTTATCAGCAGATTTGTAACAATCACAGGATGTTTGTAACAGCGAGAGGTTGCTACCTTCAAAATGTCATAACAATTACATCAACAAAAGAGTTAAATACTGACATAGTTCTATATGATTCTCTACACGCAAATATTGCTCGCACCTGAGGTGCTCAGTTACTCAGTTCAAAAAGGTTTTGAAAGGTATTTTAAATTATGTATTTATTGTAGGAATTTAAACTACAACTTCACCAAACTTGTAATCATATAAATTGAGCCCTACGTCAATCATTGTAATTAACAAATACATGCGTCACTGCGATGAAAATAGTTATTTATCATACAAGTGCGTGAAGTAAGGCTTTTATGCAGGAGTTGTGACTCGTGTTTTAACCGCAGGGAATACATAAAAGCTCTTCACACACGTATCTCATACAATATTTTATCGACGTCAGAAGTAATTTTTGCCAATAGAAAGAGTTACTAATTTCGAGTGTTGGTTACCAGGCATCTTTGATAACAAAAATCATTTAACAATGAAGGTCCCATTTAAATTATATTGTACTTCTACAAGCGATTTTATTTTTTTACTAACGATTTATTTTAAAGTAGCATTTTACATATAATTATTAACAATGTGCTGATTATACGTTAAACGTAGATAAATATCATTATGTATGTCTTTTTTTTGGTACAATTTGAAAGTGACCTAATTCACTAATTTTAATCGTGCTTCATACTATTATAATTTATTATACCTAGTACAGGAGAGCTTAGGTTCAAGTACCGATTCAACCTAGCAGTTTGTGATAAAAGTAAGCCGGTTTGCACACTTGTTCCTGGGAGCCGCAGAAACGATTTTAGACTCGGTACCACAAAATCTGCACTTGTAGGGCCAAGATATGGAGGGTTTCTTACCCGGAGGAGCTCAATGACTCTTTTTTGCAGTAGAAGGTAAATAGATCGAACGAAGTGGGCGGAAAGATACGCATCGGGATTAAGAGCCTACACTACATTGTAAACAAAAAATAACTTCCCATTTAACTCAATGCGCGCTATTGTAATAGCAATACTACCTATATATTTTTTCAAATTATTTTTCAGAAATACCTAAGATGCTTAACAATTAATCTACAGATTGTCCAAACAGTTTTTCTCTACAATGTTTACTAAAATCATTATCAACAAAATAAATGTAAAAGGCATCTAACTTGAGTTGTCTATTTCTTCCTTTACTCCTTTGGGGCATGTTCAGGTAAATAAAACCGGTAAAACCTTTTACAGGTATATGTTTATACTATTGTTGTCATTGTTACTATAATACTACCTACTTAACAAGTAAAGAAAAAGACAAAAGTGTACACACTGTATGTACTAATCCTACTAAGACGACAGTAAGAGGTAGAAGAATTAAAAAACCTTACCTACGTAGCAATTACTTATCCCGTGTAGTTTTTTTTACAAAATATTTCGGTTTTGAGGTAGTGTAGGCTCTTAAATAAGAGAATACATAAACAACAGGTGGATTATATTATGTGTGAAGTAACGTGGTATTGCCTACCTTGTAGGCGCAGGAGTCAGAAATTCCATGTATGGAGCAAAGTTTCCTAACTGAGCGTAATCATAAATATTGTATTGCTCTAACAGCATTTATATATGTCACACATCGTTGGAAGTGTCTTCCCTGACACTGCGTTTCAAATATCACGCAT
Source organism: Abscondita cerata (assembly GCA_030710515.1). NCBI lineage: Eukaryota > Metazoa > Arthropoda > Insecta > Coleoptera > Lampyridae > Abscondita > Abscondita cerata. The sequence goes on along the minus strand of JALBCR010003757.1, from coordinate 116,909 downwards.
CTCTTTGAGTGTCAATATACGTCGTTTGTGAGCATCACTGCAGTTATTGTATATTACTTTAAGGCACCTTTTGGTCTTCCGTTATTTGCTTGCGACTCGGGTGATGTCTGGAAGCAACCATGAAAAAACTGACATAAGACTCTTCGTTTACACAGCTGATTTCGCTGACCGAGGCTTCATCAGCAAGTGCCTGATTCGAAAAACTGACAGCGGTGTTCTTGTCTTAGCGGTGGCCAGAAAAAATCCAAGAGTTCAAGGAACTCTGGGTTTCACTTGGAAATAAAGAATCAAAAGTTATTAGAGCCCACATCTTGTTCAAATGTCTTGGTACGCACTCATACACTTAAAAACGTTGATAATTATGTGGTTAACGTTTAACAATATTCATTTTTACAGGTCCAAAGAGAGCAGAGGAAATACCCTTTTTTCATCCATTTACCGGCTGCAATGTTGTTACATCATTTGCTGGAAAAGGGAAAAACGGCGTTGCCTTCCCAGAAGTGACAGCAGTTTTTGCAACTTTAAAAGGGCAAATGGAACCAACACTGCCTCCGAGAAACGTTTCAAAGAGCATTTGTAGAGCGCTAGTCCTATGCAGGACCTTCCAAACACATAAATCACAAACTGGGGCTGGCAGCGATCAGGGTAACTTTTCGCACCTTATTGGGAACCTCTGTGGATCACTAAGCCTCCAGTCCAATATGCCCTAATAATATTAGTAAGATGCGCAAAAAAATCCCAACTTCCGTGCACGCAGCTTTGGAATGCGGAGGTGATTGTCAGTCTGCAGAGTTAGTTTATGAATAAACAATTTCATGTGTACATCACTATCATTATTTGAAGTTCAACTTATCAAACGAGTAAATGGATTTCATAGGCAGTGAAAACCACATTTAGTTTTAAAATTAATGTAATAAAATTTTTTGCAACACGGTTCAAATGTGTTTGTCTCCAAAAAACCATAAAAAGATTCCGAATCACGAGTCCAATATTGGAGATGCTCGATATTAAAAACGCAGTGTCAGGCGACTTTCATCAATCTGTGTGACATAATACAGCCTGTGCGTGTAGTACACGTAACTTTGATATTGCCTTTAAAATGGTTTTACCATTCTTTTAGTAACTATAATCTAAAAATATTTTCAATTATACAGAGTGTTCCACTTTTATGAACCACCTGCCATCTTTGACATTATAAATGGAAACATATATTTTTTATTGTTTATTATTATGAATCTACGTGAACATTTTTTTAGATTATTGCTTAAAATATCAAATTCAAATTTTATTCACACTTAGGGCAGTAACGACTCTACTTTTCCATGATTTAAAGGTTGACATCTATTATACAAGGTATGAGAAAAAAATGTCAATCTTAGAAATTGAAAATGATGAATAACTTAATAAAATCAAATGGAACACCCTGTATATTTTTTGCCAATTCAATGTAGAATTAAATTTCTACAATTTTGCCATACTTGTTTGTCTACCAAAAATCCACTGTTAGCCGTGTAACTCGTTTTTATCGAAAATTATTATTGAAAAATTAAGCAGGCAATTAAATGCGAACGTGAAAAGTTTATTGTCAGTTTATAATTATAAAGTAGATAATCCGGATATCTTCGAGCAAAGATTAAAAAAAACTACAATTGCGGACTATGAGAAAAATACTACTAAACATGTTTGTACTGAAGAGGATATGGAATTTGACAACGCTAGATCGATTGAAGTACGACAAATAGCAGATAACGTAACATATCAATATCTGACAAAAATAGATTTTGAATGCTGGCACGTTTACTGGAAATGTTTCTCGTATTTGACATTTCCAGTTTATTCAGATATTCTGTTCGGCGAGTATGACTTTCTAAACCCTGCTTGAAACTCGCCTAGCACTTTATTCTCTCTTTCCCACTTTAAGATACGGTCAAGTAGAAGTCCCGTAAAAAGTTTGCAAACAGTATTAATAAAAGAAATCCCTCTGCAGTTAGATACTTCATCGGTTGCACCTTTTTTATGAATAGGAAAAATAATTAAATGTTTAAAATCATCAGGAACGTCTCCTTTTTCATATATTTTATTAAAGTAAACTAGTAACGTTTCCAAAAAAAGTTCAGGAGCATTTTTAAAGATGAATTCTGAATGCTATCTGGATCGGGTACGCTGTTTAACTTAAGTCTACTTAAAACTGTCGCTAGTTTATCAAAAGTGAAAGCTTGGTCTAGCTGTTCATCAGTTGCATACGGTTCCGCATATCTTATTTGAGGACCATTTAAAGGTGGGTTTAGTAATTGTTTAAACTGATTAGTCTATTTAGTCGATGTTTTAAAACGACGTACCAGGTTCCAAAAATCTTTAGTATTTTTATTAAATTGAATTCTGCAATCGTACTTTCATTGTATTGTTTTTTTTTAAAACTTGCATAATTCTTTGTACAGTTTATTAACTTTTAAATACATGTCTTTAATTGTACAGGAATTTGTGCTCCGGTACTTTTTAAGTAGGCTGAACATATGAGATCGGACTTTCTCTCATTGACTATCAAACCATTTAGCTTTGTAAACACCCAGTTTTCCCAGGCAATGCATGTTATGTTTTATCTATATTTTTAATTAAGGATAACAAATTATGCAAATTCCATTTTAGTTTTGTAACTAGTGGTGTAAAAGATTCTTTTGATTTGGCCTTTTTAAATTTTATAACAATAGGTAAATGGTCCGAAAAACATTGCGTATCAGCTTCAAATTCTTTTAGAATCACTTGACTAGACCCTATCCTACAGTTAAAGTCACCCAATAGCATAATGATTATCTAAGTTATTGTTAACTAAATCATAAAGGTTGTAAAATGCCTCTAACCAGCGCGCGCCATTTAAATAAACCGGAACTATGGACATTTAACTGAATCCATTATAACTTCAATTACCTTACAATTTGACAAGCATTTACATTTCATAATGTTATAACGAATAAAGTCATTTTTAATTGCGATGATGTTACACAAATCCAACGGTGATTAAATTATTAGCGTATGCAGATGATTTGGTGATGCTTGCGTCGGACAGGTTCACAAAAAATGATAAATGGTTTTGATAAGTATTGTGAAATGTGGAATTTAGTTGTAAACTTAGAAAAGTCAAAAATAGTTGTATTCCAGCTGAACAAGAAAAATGGTTCCTCAAAAACAAAAGTATAAATGTAGTTAATAGTTACAAATATATTGGAATTACTTTGACCTCAAACGTATCATTAGAAAATCATTTTAAAGAGAAAGGTGAAGTGGTCAAATTTTGACTGTCCGCATTTAATAAAATAATCTTAAACCAAAATATAGCCTTTGACGCAAAATCAAAAATATGTAATGCAGTTACGCGTTCTGTTCTGTGCTACAGAGCTCAAGCATGGGGTCATCGTATGTATAGTAGTCTGAGAAAACCTTTAAATTTTTATTAAAACATGTTTAAAGCTTCCTAGAAATACTCCCAATTTCTTTTTTGTACTTACAAACCAATTTAGGACCGCTTTTTTTGTTCACACTAAAATTACAGTTGACATTTATTAAATCCTCTTTAAATATCCCAACACATAGGTATACAAACATTATTACAAAGCATATTATAGAAAAAAAAATATTTTGGTATTATGACATCCAAATTATATGTAATTGCTGTAATGTAAACATTGCTGATTTTCTGAATGGTGAAGTGCATGTAAATCAAATTATAAACAAGATTAAAGAAGAATAAATAAAGTCACTAAATAGCATTAATCATAAATTACATAAGCAGCTATCTCTCGATAATAAAGTCGTTTCCTCTGAAATGATAGTAAATTCAATAAGCTGGGTGCTGAAGCTAAGAGGTGAACTTCTCTGTTTAAACAAATATAGATATAATAAAACAAGTAAACATTGCTCGATGTGCAACAATAAACAAGAAGAAGATGTGTGGCTCTTCATCGCTGTATGTCCTAGCTTAAAAGAATTTGGCCTTACTTATTTCAATCAGTCAGAAACAATTTCATTATTATTTACATTAAAAACAACATCAGATACTCCTCGATATCACTTAATTCCTTGTCAAACTTTTTAGAACAAATTTGGTTAAAATTAAATATATGTAATACTAAAATTGCAGTAGGAATTATTTATCGGAGATCGGAATTTCCGTACATAGAGTTTTTGGCAGCTACAGAACACTCTCTATCTATTGTGGTTCCTTTTGCTGATGAAATAGTATGCTTAGGAGATTTTAACATACATCTGCTTGACTTAAGTGTTTCTTCAAGTATTAAACTTATAGACACATTTAACATTTTTGGTCTTAAACAGATAATCAATGAACCTACACGTATAACCAAAAACAGTTCTTCACTCATTGACTTGATTTTTGTAAGTAAGAATAGAACCATAAATACCGTCGGAGTATTAAGTTCACATGGGTTGTCCGATCACGAAATTATATTTTGTGATTATAAAACCAAACAAATTGCAAAATATATTTCTTACTTATATACGTTCCGTAATTTTAAAAATTTTGATTTAAATAGTTTGTATTCCGACTTACAGTTGATATCATGGGAATATTTATTTAGACTAGACGATATAAATCAGAAAGTACAATACTTTAATGATGCAATAATTGGATTGTTTGAAAAACATACAAAAATTAGTACTGTGCGTATTAGTAAACCCAAACCACCGTGGTTAACAGATAATATCAAACTGATGATTTCTTTAAGGGATAAAGCATTGACAGAACATAAAAAGCAAAAATCAAAATCACTGGAATTATTATAAATCCTTACGCAACTATGTTACATATGCAGTACGCCAAGAAAAAAAAGCGTATGTAGAATATGAAATAAAAAATAACTACAAACAAATGTGGAAAACCTTAAAATCTATAAACATTAATAATAAACATAAGATTGAAGTACCTTTCAATATAAGTGAAGTCAATTTTATTAATAAAACATTTATTGAACTAACAGAACAATTGATTGATAATGATTGTCAAGAAACGATAAATTACTACAAAAATGTACCCCACATAAATGCAAAAAAATCACTCACATCATTAATTCCTGTATATTGGATTCAGTATTTCCTGACGCCTGGAAAACTGCAAATGTAATACCAGTACCTAAAATTACTAATCCTATGAAAGTGACAGATTTACGTCCTATTAGTATTCTACCTTTTCTTTCCAAATTAACAGAAAAAATTCTTGATCAACAACTACGAACTTTTCTAGACTCAATTAATGTAATTCCAATCACACAATCCGGTTTTAGAAAAGGTTATAGTTGCGAAACATCTTTATTAAATTTTGTTGATAATGTACTCAGTGCTTCTGAAAAGAATAAAACATCATTAGCAATATTTCTTGATTATTCAAAAGCATTTGACACTCTAAATCACGATGTCTTAATTGCCATAACCCAACATTTGGGATTTTTAAACTCTGCTTCCGCATTAATAGAAAGTTACTTAATAAACCGTTTTCAAGTTGTTACTTATAATGGAAAGACATCTAAACCGTTGCAATTACGTCGTGGTGTACCACAAGGTTCAATATTAGGGCCGTTGTTATATACCTTTTATACTTTCAATCTCACTCGTGGTCTTAAATACTGTACCTATCACTTCTATGCTGTAGATACGTAGCTTCTGCATAGTGTTAACCCTTCAGAGGTACGTGAAGTTGGACCTAAAATTAATGCGGAATTGAATAAACTTGTCGATTATTCAATAAAACATAATCTATAAATAAACGCATCTAAATGCTATGCCATGTTGTTTTGTCAAAATCATCTATACGACAACATCGCAAATTTATTAACTATTGATATAGGCAAATGTTCAGTTGAGATTAAAACTCTGCATAAAAACCTAGGTCTCTTACTTGATAGATCCCTTAGATTTAAGGACCATGTATCACTTCTTTTACAACGATCGTATATTAATCTAAAAACTATTTTTAGTAATCGCTTTATTTTACATCGGAAAACTAAAGTCATACTATGTAACAGCATGGTTCTTTCTCATTTTAATTTCTGCGAAGCGGTATATGGACCTTGTTTAGATAGTGGGGATGTTAGACGAATCCAAAATATGCAAAATGCTTGTCTTAGGTTAATATTTAGTGTGAGAAAGTATGAAAGTATTAAACACAAGCTTGATGAGTTACAGTGGTTAAACATGGAAAATAGACGCTTATTACACAGTGCAACTCTATACCATAAAATCTTAACCAGTGGAGTTCCAACGTATTTAATATCAAAAATTAAATTTAGTTATAGCGCGTTGAATGAAAATAGACGTAATAAATACTTATTGTTAGTTCCAAAACATCGAACTTCTTTATATCGACGATCATTTTCATTTATGGTACCAAAGGTATATAATAGCTTACCAGATTCTTTTAAACAATTAAATCCTAAAAAATTTAAAGCAAAGTTGTTTAATTTATTATTTCTTAGACAATCAGAAAAATAGTTAACTAAAAATCATCATTTAACTTCTTTTTTTGTAATTTTTAATTTTCCTTATATTCTTATGATTTCACTGAGAATTCGATTTTTTGTTTTTTTTTATATTTCACTTCTTTTATTTGTTTTATATTAATGTAGTGTTTTAATTTCTTTCCAACCAAACTTTACTTTACTAATGTAATTAAAGTAGTATACAGGCTAAGTGGAAGAGCAGGGTATATTATTGTATATTTACACTAATGTATATCTGAACTTCGCCTGGTTGAGTCGTCTTTTTTGTATTTGATCTAATTTTTTTTTTATGTTCAGTAAAATAATTTTTCTACTACTAGCTGTGAAGTGGACAATTATTGCGTCTCCTAGCCAACTGAGAAGTTGAATTTCTCTATTAGTGGTTAATAATTTTTTCTATTGTTGACCTAGGTTAATAATGGACAATTTCAAATTTTTGAGAATCTAAGAATAGTTGTTTAACAAAAACGAGTGAAACATAATTTTGTATATCCAGGAGATTATCTCTAACGTATTTGCTGCTTAAAATTATCTAACACGATAAAATTATTTGAATAAAAAAATGCCATTAGTTTAAAATTGGCGCCCCATCCCATAACCGCAAATACATAACCTGAATTTATTTATTTATTAAATATGATGGTAGAATCAGTTTTTCAGGTTTCCCAAAGGAGATTTAACCAGGCGAGTTAAGTTACATCAAGAATTTTAAGTAAATTACAAACATTTTGTTGTAGGTATTTTGAATGGTTAACAGAATCTGGAAGGTCCGATCTGTTGCATAAAAATCTCGACTCTAAAAACTTAACGAGTATGTGGTGAACACTTGCCATTCCTAAATGAATTACAAGTGTCAATTTCTGAAACCCAATATTCAAATGATGCAAGGTATATTGGCGAAGCAATAAATACCCGTTAACATCTCTAGCTATAGCAAAACTATTCAAGCTTGCAGCTCAAATACTCTTAGGTAAAGAAAATTACAGAGGAACATTCTTAAATTGCAACGTGAAAAGAAAGCACTTCAATTGAAGTTAACATCTCCCAACGATTACTTTCCGAAAGCAGAGCACAAATTGTGACAGCCCAAGTGGACTTAAAAAATAAACCACTAAGAAGCAGGAGATATACAGAGGAATACAAACAATTTTCACTAAAATTATATTTTACGAGCCCCAAAATGTTAATTTTAAAGTAGGTTTTAAATTTTTTGCCAGCTCTAACTGCTACGTGATCATGGTTAGATTTATATATAAAAAGATAAACAACCCTTGTGCTACATCTTTACAAATACGATATGTAAAGGTGACAAATTGAAGTCGATAGTATTAGACTGCATAGAAAAGCTACAATTACAATGAGGTGCGAATGTTAGGGCAGTAGTAAAATTTTCTAAGCCTAATTAAAAGAATATATGTATCACCTGAAAAACCAAACCTTCTCGTAAACGATAAGAAAATCTATTATTTCTACGATGTCTCCTATTTATTGAAGTCGGTGCAAAATAACTTGATTAAATACGATATAATTTTTAATAACAAAAAAGCATCTTGGAAAGACATTAAAAATTTCTACATGTTAGACAAATCTAAACCGCTGCGATTGGCTCCTAAATCAACTAATTTACATATCACTCCGAATAATTTTCAGAAAATGAAGGTGAAATATGTCACACAAGTGTTTAGTGAATCAGTTGTAGTTGGTTTATCAACGTATGTAGCTTTTAATGCTTTTTGATTTATTTGCATTCCTGTGCTACTTGATTTTTACAAGAAAAATGTTAATTTTTTATTTTTCGCTTAAATTTGGCTAGTAGTAGAAAAAATAGTATATACACTTGGTGTATAATATACTATTGTTTTTCGTAATATATATATTGGTGCTTTTTTGGAATATTGTATGTAGGTACATAGGCCATAACGCAATGGTTTAGTTTAATTTACTCACTTTATTTTTATTTTTTGTTTTGTAAAACAACAACTCCTCAGACGATCACATGAGTATTGTCTGTCACTTGAGATTTTTATTTAATAATTCTGTAGCAAACTATATAATAAAGATTATTACTACTACTACTATTCCGTTCGGCTCTTTAAAATAATCTGTTCAGCGATTTTGTTGTAAATTTTATGATCTATTTCATAATTTCGAATTGTCAATAAAAATTTTTTGATGAATCGTGTATTTCTGTTATAAACGAATTTCACGGCTAACGGTTGAGTTTTGGTAGACAGAGATCTATATGAAAGTTGTGGAGAATTTAATACTACATCGATCAGGGTGTTCTATTTGATTTTATCAAGTTATTCATCATTTTCGATTACAAAATTTGACATTTTTTTTCTCATATCTGCATTATACATAAACTCCCATAGTTTCGCGTAGATTAGAATAAAAAAGAAAAAATATGTGGCCCATAAAAGTGGGACACTCTGTACAATTGAAAATATTTTTACATTGCAGCCACAGATGAACCTAAAAGAATGTTGGATATTGATTTTGAACAAATTTACTTTGTAAAGGCAATATCAAAGATCCGGAACTACCACGGACAAACTGTATACATTAATGCTGTTTTAGAGCGAATTCACCTGTCTCGCGGTCCCGCCCCTGCCATTGAAAAGAAGCATCTTATTACTGACACTATGAGAAAAAAATGAACGCCTTCACCGTGGGCTAAATTTGAATACCTGTAGAGCAGCACAGGTAAATCTAGAAAGGTGGATTACACAATTATATTTATTCAGAGAAGTTTTGAAATGTACAAAGACCGCTTTAGAGCGATACTCAGAAAATATTTACGATTGGATTTTTACTAGGAAACTTTGCTCCATGTATGAATAAGTATTATAAATCAAATAGTGTTAAACCGCATTGGATGACCTACATAAGTCAGAAGTAGGATGTGGTTTAACACGCCATTTACAAATATATATTGTCTATAGTACTTTTCTAAAAATTACACCGCGAACACCAAACTGAATCACCCCGTATATCCATATCGGTTTTATGTTGTTTTATAGTTTTGGTGATCCTTGAAACAATATTCTTTATTATATTATCAATATTATTTTCATATTTAATTCGGCTTTAGATTATAAAAATACATTTAGATCAAGCAATGTTTTGAATGATTTAATGATGGGTGTGTAGCAACCATTTGTGTTGAGAACAATAAACAAGCAAAAAAATGCAATGTGAAAAAAAAATGGTGAAAACGTTTTTCTTGAATGTTATCAACAAATTTTCGATAAAGCGGTTGTAGTGGCTGAAAAATTATTGCTTACGAAAACAAAAAATAGGTACGAAAAAGAATATGATGAATTCTGCCAGTGGAGGAAAAGCAAAAAAGTTGAAGTCTTTAACGAAGACATTTTACTGTGCTATTTGTTAGGGTTATCAAAAACCTTTGCCCCAAATTCTTTTTGGACAAAAATCTCAATGCTGAAAACCTGTTGTACGGTTCGTGAAAATATTGACATTTCTAGGTACAATACATCATAAATTTATTGTAGGAGTAATTCTTTATCACTACTTATAGAAAAATATTTACAAGCAAAATGTGTGTCTGACGACATCTCGTGTATGAACATTGACACGTATGATTAGTATAAACTAAGAAAATGCCAACAGTTAAAAGTAAGGACATGTGTGCGTTTACGTGCATATCGCTATCTAAGTAACAGCTTCAATGCCTTAAACGCACGAGTGTCGATAAAGCCAAGTAAAAACTTGTACAGAAGCATTACACGCAACGAAAGAACACCTGATGCTGCATTTCGCTTCTTATTATGAGCTCATCAGAGGTGTATACTTAAGTGCGGTATACAACTGTACAAGACGGCGGTTGGTCTTTTAAACTCTCGTGGAGTAATGAATATAAGCTCATAATAAGAGCGAAATGCAGCATCAGGTGTTCTTTCGTTGCGTGTAATGCTTCTGTACAAGTTTTTACTTGGCTTTATCGACACTCGTGCGTTTAAGGCATTGAAGCTGTTGCTTTAGATAGCGATATGCACGTAAACGCACACATGTCCTTACTTTTAACTGTTGGCATTTTCTTAGTTTATACTAATCATACGTGTCAATGTTTTACACGAGATGTCGTCAGACACACATTTTGCTTATATTCATTACTCCACGAGAGTTTAAAAGACCAACCGCCGTCTTGTACAGTTGTATACCGCACTTAAGTATACACCTCTGATGAGCTCATAATAAGAGCGAAATGCAGCATCAGGTGTTCTTTCGTTGCGTGTAATGCTTCTGTACAAGTTTTTTACTTGGCTTTATCGACACTCGTGCGTTTAAGGCATTGAAGCTGTTACTTAGATAGCGAAATGCACGTAAACGCACACATGTCCTTACTTTTAAAAATATTTACGTTTTTGAATAGAAGATCGGAATTCTACAAGCCCAAGAAGAGAAAGGTGTTAACAAATTGGAAAAAGTAATATTATTATTCGGAATATATGGCGCCTGTAGACGCGAAGAACTTGTTAAATTGTCTCTTGATAATATTGAAGAAAATAGTAAATTCATAGTAGTCACCTTGCAAAACACAAAAAATAAATCTTCAAGGATATTTACCATAGCAAATGATGCGGCTGAGTTATTTAGAAAATATGCAGGGCTTTAGCCTTCCGGTTTGCTGAATCGTCGGGTTTGTCGGTAAATGTAAAGGTAAATGTACTAGACAATGTATATTTATATCTTAATAATGGTGCTATTCTGTAACTTTTAACATTCTGTTAGCCTTCTGTTACTGTAAAAAATACAGTCTGTTAAAAAATTGCAATTTTGTAACCAACACACAGTGGGGTATTTGACCTAAAAGTTGCACAAAATTCGTTATCTATTTTTTTTCAACTCTACTTTTGATTTTTATCTCAGTATACTAATTTATACATATAATTTATTATTATTTCACAAAAAAAAGTTTACAACCAATGAACCAGGGTTCGAAACCCGGTATCTAACATATTTTCGTTTTGCGTTTTAAACTATAATGAGAAATATACTTTCTTACATTCAATCTAATTCGGAGAAATCTGATTCGGATGAAGAAGAATAGGAGGAAGATATAGAAAAAGAGTTTCTGGATTCGCTGTTTAGCAGATTTAGTGCTTCTTTACTGAATGCCTTCTTCTTGCTTTGCTTCTTCCAGTGCTTGAGATGAAGGGATCAGATGTCAATAGCAGCCTCTTTATCACATCTTCATTACAACAAACTTTTGACGATATCCTGGAAAACCCACCCCTTCCTGTATTTCCGGAAATATTTGTTCCTCGCCTCCGCTGCTTCCTCTGATAGTTGTCCAATAGAAACAAGTGAGTGTTTTACTATTTCTGGAACATGGATGGGTGGGTGACATGGGGTAGAGGCAGATTGAAATATAAAGAACCTGTCACGTGGCCTGCGCCGTGAACGAAAATGAAACGGACGAGTCTACTGTTCACATTAAGGGCAACAACGAAGTGTATTTCGTAATTTCGTTTGTGGTGTTATTCAAATTATACCCTAGTTTAATAAATACATTTATAGTAAGGTATATTTTTATGATTTGCGTTGAAGATTGATTCACGTGACAGGTTCTTTACATTTCAATCGTCCTCTACCACTTGAACTTTTCAACATACCTATCTGCTGTTTCACGACAGTAATCAGCAAACTGTTCGATAATGATTGCGAGGCCACTTGCTATCACTTCGAAAATGGTTTCCAAATTTGACAAGAGAAGGTAATCTAACCCTGTGATGCGAGATGATAATTCAAGATTGAAGAAGAATCTTCTTGATGTGTTGCCATCGTTAGTCGTTCCAAAGCCTGGTTTGGGAATACCCACGAGAAATCCAAGTTCTATTTTGAATTAATCTTGAATTATTTTCTTTCTATCTGAAAACGTTTTCTTTTCGTCCGAGGATCTCGCCTGTCACTTTCCTAGTGGAAGTTTGTAGGATAAGTGTAACATGGTTTCAAAAAATCTTTAGAGGTGAGCTGGCATAAATAACAGCGCATTGTTGAGGCTGTATCTGTGATTGCATTACATACCTTACCATCGATCATAGTAAGAAGCAGGGTATGCTTTACCGTTCGTAGATCAGGAAAAGGTAAAACGGTCAAGTTCAAACTTTCAATTTGGTTTTGAATGTATGTAACTTCTTCCTTTGTTACATCTGTAGTCTCATGAACAAACTGAATTCTGATTAATCTCCAGAACCTGGAAGAGGATGGAGAAGGATTTTGCCATATGACTCTCTGTGTTCTTGTACTCACAAGACGAATAGGTACTATTGAACTTTGAAAAATGTTAGCATCACTTCCTTCTTCATTTTCAAATGTTTGTTTGAACTGATTTTGTTGAAAGCCGTCACACCCCCACTTGCTAATCAACTCCAAAGAATCTCTTTCCTCTTGCGTAATGCTATTGATCACATCACTGAGATAATTACACAATCCTAATGCAGTGTGATCTAAAAGATCCTGCAGTTTCACTTCAGCTGAAGACCCAGATGGAGTTGAGGATAAAGATTGTAAAACCTTGAACTCAATGCATTGATTCAACCAGTTCTTATTCATAGCGAAGAAAAACTTTTCATTTCTCTTAGCACTATTCCATCTTGCTTTGAATCGGTATTTGATGAGTTTTAGTTTCTGCTTGATGTCATCTTCATCACAAGCAGTCAATGTTTCAATTAAATGGTTGATGAGGAACTGTACTTTTAAATCCAAATTACTTTCAATACAGTCTATTATTTGTTTGCTCAAGTACGCATTCGTCAGCTTTCTTCCGTCGGAAGACATTATGAAAATAAATATTTTTATTTATCTACAAAATTTCAAAAATATAAGTAATAAACATCCTGTGCCTGAGAGTCATTGAAATCTAAAATATGAAAATATTATGTAAGAGCTTTGGTTTTTCTTTATATCTTGGACGTTCGCAAATTTTCACTTTTTCTTTTTGAGGCTACTAGTACACAGTATAGACTGTACAATATTGTTTACCAGAACCCAAAAATGTACAAAAATCTATAACTTTTAGTTCAACAAACTTAAAAAAATGGACAAAAATTGGACTAGAAACATTCAAGTTTAGGCATAAAAAGCGGGCACTTCTAATTAAGGTATCAAAAAACTGTTTTTACATAGTTCATACACAATACTTCACTTCATTATTATACAACTCAAAATCTTGAAAAACTTCTTAAAACTTTGAAATAAAGATATATTTGTAAACACCTCTCACACAACTGACAGCTATCAATCAAGACTGAAATTATTATCAAATCCACTATGCATGACTGTGATCAATAAACCACTTAGTAACCATGGATTTAAATAACCTGTTTAGACATATACCGAGTAGCAAAGAAATAATACATAAATATGACAATCGACTTTTGGGAATTTTGCGCGACTTTTCGCCATTTATCCCATTGTGCAACGTTTAGACTCTGTTATCTACATTATGATGCTAACATTCTCTGTAAAACTATGGCTACCTTAATACGGCTGTTACATACTTTACAGAGGTGACGCATGTCCGCCATCATTGTGTCTATTTTTTTTTTATTTTCATTGACTTTGTGTGAGAAAAAAATTGAAATAGCACTTATTCCGGCGTTTGGTTTATTTTTTATTCTAAGAAGATGCAAGAAGGTAGCTAACATTTTATGCAATTACAAACTGGTAAATTTGTAATTTATTTAGGAACTATATGAAACTCCATCAATGCATTTGAGGGACACGCACAACCCAATTGCAATGCCTGTCAACCAATTTCAATTTATGATTTGACTAAACCAACATGCAGCGTAGATCTTGCATAAATAGCTATAGGAGCAAAATTACCTTTTTTAGAAGAATAAATTGAATATGAACAAGAAGAAGTTTCAATCTTTTCACAATTTTTTTATAAACACTTAAGAAATCTTCGCCAATTGTTTGTATTGATCTATTTGTTTAACAATTGCTTCTCTTCTTTTTGTATTGTGTGGTTTTCGTTGTATGCCTGTGGCGAGTAGTCTTTTTTTAAACGGCGGTGTATGTGTCGTCAGTTTAATTAAATTCATCAATGATATCGATGTTTTTCCCCCGGGTGGCATTTCCAGCTTTCTTCATTTTTACTTATATTTTGGAATTCTTCAACTTTAATATCTTTCATCAGACTTACTTCTTCCTCACTATTCAATGTGATTAGCATTGACGGTTGCGTTAAGATTTCTGTCCTAAATATTTCATCTTCTTCCATCATCCGCATATATTCTTCGTGTTGGTCGTGATGTATTGTTTTATGTGCTTTGTTTTTCTCCCATCATCAAGCACTAATTAAACCATTAACATTCTATTATAATGCCAATAAAATGGTTAGAAACGCAAACGAAACTATAAAAACTGTACTTTCACCAAATTATAAGCATTTAGCAACAGCGCAAATTAATTTTTGCAAATTTTCCCTAGCGCTAAATAACATTTTAGAACAAATGGGAAACTGTTACGACTACTTTAACAGAATCATTTACAGAAATGTTAAAATAACAGAATTTTAGCAGCGAGTTACAGAATATTTATTTATTCTTTATAATAAATTGACATTAGCTGTTTTATAAAATATCATCTCTATTATTTATATATGTAGTTACTAACGTTACACAAGTTACAATCACATCCAACATCCTAACAGCTTTCTTTAAGGAATTAAAATTAATTAACAATAAGTAATACCTAAACTATAAATTAAGACGTTGTGGAATTCTATCTAAGCTTCCAGATGAAGTTTGTCTGTTTTTTAAATTTTGATTACTGCTAGTTTCTTCATAATCTTTTTCCAAATTATTAAATTTTAAATTATTATTTCTATTAATTACATTAACAAAATTTTGAAGAATATTGTATTTAGGGTGAACAAATTCAGTAACTAAAGGTTTTTAAAAGTGAAATTTTTTTGTTTTCATCATTTAAAGGCACTTTGTTTTCCCTTTATAAATTTTCTATTTCTAATTAACATGGAACCATTATCTAATTTAATTTTATAAATTCTATCATCAATGCGAGCTAAAATTATGCTAGGTGTCCAACTCGCTTGTGGTTTAATTTAAGCGAAAATTGGTGTGTTTGATTTTAAAATTCTTAATTCTCTAGTACCTTTCTTAAAATTATAGTAACTTTTTGATAATCCGACTTTTAACAATACTTTGAGAGTATTTTCAATGGTTAACTATCTTGGGCTTAAGTAATTTGTCAATTTGTCATTAATTGGTAAATTGAATCTCGATGTACGTGACAGCAGTAATTGAAATGAACTATAACTTTCTGAATTGCAGTAAACCTAATTGTAAATCTTTTTTATCAATAATTACTTTTCTCAACATTTTTTTAACACTTTGAATATAACGTTCAGCTATTCCATTACTTTGTGAATACATTGGCAAAGATATCTTATGATCAAATTTCCATTCATTAATAAAGTAAAATCTCTACTAGAATTTGTGGTATACCGTGCCTAGCAAAAATTGATTTTAATTTATTTGTAACATTAGAACTTGTCAAATTTTGTCCCAATATTTCTAATTCTACATATTTACTGTAATAATTCCCTACTAACAAATACTTTGTATTATTAATTTCAAATATGTCGCTACCTAATTTTGCCAACGGAATTTTTAGGAATTTCGTGTGTTTTAAGAGGTTCAGATTTCTGAGAATTTTTAAATTGGTTACATACACTACGACTCTCAATCATTTGTTTAATTTCAAAATTTAATGTTGCCCAAAAAATTGATCTTTTGCTAATTTACATTTGTTAGGTATAGCTTCAATGATTGTAATGTACATTAATTAATACATTGTTTCTTAAAAGCTGGCGGAATTAAAATTGTCTGTCCTTTGTATATAATATCATCCAGAAATGTTAATTCAGACCTATATAGATAACACTTTTACGTTATCTAGAACATTTTTCTTTGAATTTGGCCATCCGTTAATTACACTTTTTAAATTTTTTCCATTTCTGAGTTTACTATTATTTCATTTTTTATTTCTTGTAACCGTTTATCATATGTATTTATGTGTGAATTTATTAATCTAACATGAGCTCCAACCTCTCTATCCCAGTCATCATTAAATTCAATATCTCTGTCTTTGAAGTAAGCACACGATAATGTATCGGCAATTAATAATTTTGTTCCTTTTTTGTTTTTAAACTCATATTTCATAATTTGTAGTCTTATGGGTGCTTGATTTAACGGTTTTTAAAAATGGTTGTTAATGGGAGATAATCATTTTTTACTATTACATCTTTTTACCAAAAACATATTCATAAAATTTATTTAATCCCCATATTACTGCAAACAATTCTTTTTGAATGTGACTATATCTAAAATGAGTTTCTGTTAAAACCTAGAAGCATAAGCCACAGATAAATTATTCTGCAACAAAACTGCCCCTAATCCAGTTGAACTACTATCTGATTGATTATGTTGCTGGTTTGTGTACATCATAAAATTACAATATTGGATTTTCTGTTAATTTTTTTTTTATCCTTTGTAATTCGTTTTCATGCTCAACTTCCCATCTACATTCTACATCTTTTTTATGAAGTTGTCTAATTGAATTTGTATCATTTGCAAAATCATTAATGAATTTATTTACATAATTTACTAACCCTAGTATTCTCTGTAGATCATATTTAAATTTAGGACTTTCCATTTCTAAAATTGCTTTTATTTTATCTTTATCAGGTGAAATTCCATTACTCTAAATTATGTGACCCATGAATTTAATTTAATTTTGCACGAATTTACATTTAGCTAAATTGAATTTAACACCCTGCTCATCTAGCTTTTTCAAGCACCATTTTAAGTATTTCGTCATGTTTTTCTCTAGTATTTGCATGTACTAATATATCATCAAAATAAATTTCAACCTCTTTTAATTGAAAAATGTCGTTAAACCTTTCTGTAAATTCTTCTGGTGACGATACTAAACCGTATATGGAAGACGTAAAAATGTATATCTTCCATAAATTGTACTCCCCGTACACAAATTTGAACTTTTACCATCTAATTTAATATTACAAAAACCATTACTAATATACAACGTGCTAAACCATTTACTATTACTTAAGTTAGACGTAATTTCTTCAAAAGTTGGTAATGTAAAATACTCTTTTAATGCATGCATTTAAATGTCTAGGATCAAGACATAACCGTATTCTACCATTTGGTTTTTTAACAATTACTAACCTATTAATTAACCCAATCAGATGCATTATTATTTACTTTTGTAATTATTTTATCCCTAATTAATTTTAAGTTCATTTCTTAACGCGATTGGAACCTTTCTAACTGGATATGGCTTATCAAAACACCCTTTTCCAGAAAATAATTCTTTATACTATTTTATTATAGTTTATCTGTTAAAATATCGATTTTTATAAATTTCACAAACTCTTTTTAATAAATTTAGATTAACACATGTAGCTAAGCCCAAAATAGCTTGAAAACCATTCACAACATAAAATTCTATCTTACAGATTTTATTTTCTATCTTACAATCAAAATTGCATTTACGAAAAACATGAATTTTTATCACCAGTATATGATTTTTAATATTATTTGTGAATCTTTTAATAATTTTGAATTTCATTTTAATTGGTTAAATTGGAAAACCGGCATGCAATTAATTGGTGCCACCGTATCTAACTTGTAATTAAATTTCTTATTATTAATTTTTACAATAACACTACACTAATAACCTGTACTTACAGTTTTTATTTCAACAATAAAATATGTTTCATGGTCATCTACTGTTTTGACAACTATTATATTTCTGGATCAACATAACACAGTAAAATGATTAATTTTTCATACTAATAACACGATTTACCATATTCTTTACATTGGTTTATTGGATGATCATTTCTACAGTTTCTGCAATTTCTTATAAATGTTCCTTTACCATATATGCTGTTAAAGCTGTTATTTGAATGGTATGAATTTGATCTAGGTGAGTTTTTTCTTGTATATTCTTTCATTTCTTCTGCTTTCTGGTCTAAACTGTCACTTGTCATTTCTTTTGAATTATGAATTTCTTTGCTTTGTAATTTAGTTTCACAAAATATCGCACATATTATTAATAGATAGGTATATCTATATATTGTTAATAAAATTAATTGTTATAGTATATTGCTTAGCGCCCATGTTTTAACGTGTCATTCAAAAATTTTTCTTCAAACTTTGCCATGAACGACAAAGCAAGATATAATAGGTGTATCTTAGCTTAACTTGTACATTTGTCAATTCTGACAGATTTAATTTCAACACATCAGTTTTATGCATTTAGAGTAGACGTACGTGCATTTTTCATGGTATACTTTGATGAATCACGGGATATAACAAACTAGTGTTTTTTATACAAAATATCGTAACAGGTGAACCCTAATGTTTAAGGTGGCTGTTATTGATATTATGATTCATGACTAACATGGAAAGCGAATGATATCTTGCGAGGAAAAATTTCGGCACGAGGCGATTAAATTGTATCCAATACTCAGATATATGATATATTCCAACAATCCAACCCAATTGGAATTACCTTACAAAAATGAGCCAAAACCCAAAAAACTGCATCCAAACTCAATTGAAAATTAAGGTCATCCTAACAGTCTTCTGTGACTGTATTTGCAAAAGGGCTAGATTTGCAGAAGGACTATTCATGAATTTTACACTGTAATAATGCATCATCGAGTAAAGTTATCATAGTGATAGAGTTTTTGAGCTCGGTTGTGTTTTTTTCTTACTTCGTAAACTAAAATTTCATTGGGAAGAATACGTTTTGAAACAATTGTTCACCAAAAAAAAATTCAACAAGGTAGATGAAGGTCATAACTAAATTAGTTACCAGATAAGTATGGGGGATTCGGTCAAACGCTGGCACCAAACCCTATTTTGAAAATCCCAAAATAAATGTTGATTAAATAAATCAATTTCTGTATTTTTGTTCAACAATTTAGGATAGTATTTACATAAAATGTATGTACGTTTTTTGAAAATTGCAGTAACTAGCCAATGTCCAAAATAGTACCTACCATTATCATTTTTTATCGAAATTTGATTTCATTGAGTACCTACCTATTTATTTATTTCTGTCTGCGAGTAACATCAGTAAAAAATAATAACGTGTGAATACGTAATTATCGGTAAAATCTACTATCTAATATAATGAGTTTGTTTATTTGTTGTAAGTATTTATCGTACCTTGAGTCTATCACATTATCAGATCAATTTATCAGAATGTCATATTTTTTTTTAAATTAATCTAAGAACCCATTTAATAACTAGACCAAAAATTGGATTGTCATATTAAATAAAACTTCTATAAATAACTACCGTTGTATTTTTTTGTTTATGTTGTAAATAAATCATCATCTCATATACTTGGGCGATATTTTTTATCAAAATTATGTAATTATTAAAAAACACAAAAAGAATGTTGTAATAAAAGAGATTAAAAATTACATATGCTGAGATAAACATTAACTCGTAAAAATGCCTTGGTCGAGTGTGTACTACATTATAATTAGATAAAACTACACCGATAAAAAAAATTGATAATTTCATAGAATCGGCGTTGATTGTGTTCATACCGTGGGATATTAGCTTTAAGGTTATATAGACAAAAATAACTTTTTTAAGTACAGGTACGTAGACACTACATAACATTAACTTTAATGTTACATTTTTTGTAGAAATGCAGTTATTCGGTATTGACTTTGCTCCTGTTGATACACCTATGCAAAAGAGATTACAAACTTTAGCTGCAGGTTTCGGTTTCTCGACATTTGTGTTTGGGGGCGTAGTTGGAGCAATTTTCTTATTGTACGTCATACTATATACTCATCATTGGCCAGAAGCTATTATTTATTTGATTTGGATATTAGTAATTGATAAAGATATATGTAATCAAGGTGGAAGAAGAGTAGAATGGGCACGCCGTTGGAAATGGTGGCAATATGTAAAGGAATATTATCCAATAAGATTTGAACGAGTACCTTGGCTTAAATTAGATCCAAAACGTAATTATTTATTTTGCTGTTTTCCACATGGAATTGTGCCACAAGGAGTCTTTTCTGCGTTTTGTGATCACTTTAGTGATTTTCGCGAATTATTTCCACACCACACACCCCATTTGTGTGTATTAGGAACACTATTTTATTCTCCGATTTTAAGAGAACTTATGCTGGCTGTTGGAATGTGTAGTGTAGCGGCAAGGTCACTCGAACATATTCTGAGTGCTCCGCAAGGTGGTAATGTTGCAGCTTTGGTAGTTGGAGGAGCCGAAGAAACTTTTTATTCCCAACCTGGACAATACAGCGTAATTTTAAAAAATCGTAAAGGTTTTGTAAAACTAGCACTTAAAAATGGTACACCTTTGGTACCTGTTTACTCATTTGGAGAAACGGATCTTTTCAAACAACTACGTAACCCTAAAGGTTCGTTAATAAGACGAATTCAAGATTGGATTAAAAGTATAACGGGTGTAGCCCCTGTTGTACCGTTAGGACGTGGTTATTTCCAATATTCATATGGATTGGTTCCATTGAGAAAACCGATATGTACTATTGGTAATTAGGTAACCCTAGAGGCTACAAGTTAAGCTACTGATATTGTTTTAGTTGGACAACCAATAGATGTAGTCAAAACATCTTACCCTACTCAAGAGCAAATAGATGCCGTACATGATGAATTTATAAAGCAACTTGTAGCACTATTCGAGGAACAAAAACATAATTATTTAAAAGACTCCGAAAACGCGCATTTAGTCATATTGTGATCTTAATAAATTTATAGATCAGAAACTTGTAATTTGTATATTTAAATTATTGCAAATGTTCTAAAAACAAGAATAATTTTTAGAAATTCATTTTATAATTTAGGAATCAAATAACTAAATTGTCAATATAGTTAAAGTATAAATACCTACATGATATTTATGTGGGTTTGAAATAAAAGTTTATGCACAAAGCAACATTATATCCATCCAGAAGTGTCGGCATAAATAACAACCTCGAATCGCCTGCTGCAATTGCAAGAGATTCATTTGGGAGTGTTACGATAGCACAAGACGACACCAGATGTCCCAACACTTATTGGTCATAAAGGTTTATGTTAGTATGTAATATACAAGCGATCATAAAGTTTTTAGATAAGATGTGACTATGACTTTAACATTAACAAATTTTTCATGTCTTTAATAACTTCAACTAATAACGTCGATTGATGGTCAGTGTTCCGTAACGGTGTTTGTAATAACGGCGAGTGGTGTACAGCACTGTTGCTTGTTTGGCCGAGTTCCAGGAAAGATTTAGATATATTATTGTATATGCAACCAACTATACGCAACGTTTTATCAAAAACATGAAAAATGTCAAAATCATAGTCATCCCTTATCTAAAAAGTTTATTATCGCTCGGTAGATATTTATGTAATTAATAATGTATGTAATAATAACAATAGTTATTTATTACTAGCACCAAATGCAATACAACGTTTTATCCACAATCCCACCCGTTTAGAATCAGACTTCATCAAAAATAACAAAATCACTGAAATTAATTTTAAAAATCAGGAAGTATTCAATGTTGTTATTCATCTTTGATTGTTTATCCCACTAGTTGAACAAAGTAATACCATTATTCTGCTAGTGGATACAATTAGATTTGAGAAGATAGGTACCTAAATATGGACTATGGATAAAACTTCAATTATAAGATGATTTAAACAAATTTGTTAAAACAAAAACCTCTTCCGGGATTTGACCGTGTCGAAGTGGTAACCGTAGTTGTCGACGTTTTGCCCACTATCGTAAGAAGCTTAACCACGACGAGAAACTAACAAATCATAGTTCAAGGTAGACTGTTAAAAGTCAACCAAGCCAGAGTCTAGCTAGACTGACTTAGACTCAATTCTTACAAAACAATTTTAGTTTTTTACAGTTACTTTTCATTAGCTCCACTTGAATATTAAATTGTAACATTTTCAAGTACTCTTCTAATTTTACTACCTACATTACGGTTTTTTGTACTCTTAATCAAGTCTTAAATATTTTGGTAACAACTTTAATATTTGATTGCTGTTTCAGAATATGTTATTGTTCTAGTTTTCTTTTAATAGAAAAGTTTGCGAAACTGTGAAATGTTACGCTTGGGTTGAAGTTGTTTGTAAGATCTCAGTCAAAACTATCTTTTAAATTCAAGATTCCTTTTCTCGCTTTCCACTGAATCTTATTTTTAGTAGGTACCACTTTTTTGATGTTTTTTTTTATATTGTTTGATCCAAAGATTATAATAGCGTTGTTCGTTTTCTTGTATAGAGTAAAATAGTTTTTATTATTAATCTCTTAAGACAACGCCATACAATAATAAAGTTTGTTTTCCATTTCTGAAATGGCTGCACTAGTTTAAAAAGTGTACATTAAACCGTTTTTTATTGTAGAATTGGTGGCACTGATTGTGCTCGTTATTGCAGTGCAGGCAAATTTAGTGCAATCAGTTACAGTTTTGAAGTCAGTGAAAGTGTGAACACTAAAAAATAGCCGCTTAATTCAAAAGATACATTTTTATAAAACGTTTTGATAGTAAAAGTTAAAATAAACATACAAAATAGTATCTGTATCTATTTATCTTGACCATATAATATAAAAATTTGAAATTCAAGTCGTACTTTTCTTTATATGAAATTTTAATTTTTACGAGATCATTTTTACAATTGTCTGAAATAAAACAAAAAGTGTATTGGTTGCATATAATTTTGTTTTAATAATTATAATCTTATAAAACTAAATTTATATATTTTTATAGGTCTTTATCGTCATCTGAAGAATCAAATCATTCCATAACCAAACCATGTTCAGATACTAATACATTCTTTATTACAAGCTTGCACTTTTACACTGTGAAGTTCTCACACTGAACTATTCAGTTCTAGTGTAGCACCAATTAAGCAATAGATAACAAACCTAATGGGCCATATGAATAAAAACTAGCATTTGCTTATACTTGCAAAATTCAAAGTTAATGCTTCAAGTGGTATGAATAAAATTGTAAGTAAATCCTCTTGCTCAAAAGTAGGAAGCTAATGCTCATGAAATAAAGGATTGCCTTCAAACGTATGAATAAAGCAAACCATTTACTTATTAGAGCGAGCATTTACTTGCGGAAAAGTGATGCTGCTCTTCAGTAGCATCAGAACTGTCACCATTAGAACTTTGCGAATTCTGTGTGGAACGGCATTCGTCTGTCTTAACACGGTTGTCCGGTAACAAGTAAAAATGGCTGAACTGATAAATCTCCGAAATGTAAAGTACTACAAACAACGGCGTTCATCGCGAACGAGTGACTTTAAAAGCATGTTCCGATTTGAACAGGAAAATGTGGAATGGTTAACTCAGAACTTTCTAGAAGAGACTGTAAACGGCGTGGTGGTGCATTATCATCTATCCAGAGAATGAAAATCTGTTTAAGATATTTGGCAAATCCAGGATTCCAACGTTTCCACTGTTTCTCGCACTGTGCGAATGGTGGTTACAAAAATAATTCAACAAGCCAGGCGTTGGATTCAATTTCCTAAAAGTAACCATGCTGTAATGGAAACTAAAGCACTGTGCAAGTCAGTTTAGATTTCCGACTGCTATTGGAGTACTGAACTGTTCGCACGTGAAGATAGAGAAACCTAAAATACACGGTGACGAATACATAAACCGCAAGGGAGAAGCAACTTTGAACGTGCAAGCTATGTGTAATAAAAAGTATATATTTACTAGCGTGGATGTGAGCTGGCCTGGTTCCGTACATGACAGCCGAATCTGGAAAAATTCCGATGTGAGAGAAGTAATGCGACGTACATACAGAGAACGCCGTTCTTATTGCTGATCAGGGATATGGAATAGAGCCTTGGCTTATGACTCCTTTTCGAGAACCTGTCGACACAGACTTAAAGAAGGCTTACAATAAACTGTTGTCAATGGAAAGGGTAATAATCGAGCAGTGTTTTGGACAGCTAAAAAGACGTTTTCCTATACTGAAATATTGTTGTCGCGTGACACTGGCTGTTCCTGATATAATTGTCGCTTATATTATTTTACACAACATTGCTAAGGCCTTGCAGGATCCAGATTTTGAAGTCAATGATGAAGATGAAGATGTCATACCTGTTGATGATGGGGGATGAGGAACAGAATGACAATGTACGTGTTCGCGGTCAGGAAGTGCGTCAAACTTTAGCCAATATAATACAAGATTATAACGCAGTATAACTAGTGATGTATGTTTGTAATAAATGTTTATTGATTGTAAACCCAAAGTAATAAGAATACAAAGTAAAGTAATATACATTTCATAAAGTCGTACCTACATGCTTTTGAAGTCTAGAAAAAAAATAAAATAAAATGCATCATCTAGAATTGCTGTCCAACAAACTACGCATGAGAAAGATCGGGATTCCTGATACTTACTTATTTTATACGGGGATAAACAAAAAAAAATAAAACATAAATATTTTAAAAAGTTATTGAAGGTTGAATATGGTCCAAAAATGAGGTAACCCGATCTTTATCACGCGTAGTTTAGAAAGGTCAAAATAGTAGAAAAACCCGTAGTGTTCTTATCCCGCTAAACAATTAGATGTTCGTGTAAGTTCGCCCATCTTCGTGTACTATTTGCACGGCAGCGCTTTTTATTTTACTCCCATAATACTCTCGTTGGACTCGGGTTGTCTGTAGCTGCTCTAACAAAACTAATCGTTGCAGCTCTAGGTTGGATAACTTTTGAGTTTCCCCTGTTTCGCCTGACAGCAGTGGCGGCTCGTGATCAATCATACTGGGAGGTCAAAAATTAATTTAAAAAATAGGCATACTTAAAAAAATATAAATAACTCAAATGCACCGCAAAATTTTATACAATCTACAATTTTGTTCAAAATATAGCGATTTTTCGAAACATTCTCATTAAAATCTCTAAGGGATTTTCTGTAAGCATTGTCTAGCTGTGTACGAATATCAACATTTCCTACGGTTGCAAAATTTACCGAGCATTTCATGTGTTCTGCAGACGAAGCATGTTTTTTTATTTCCTCTTTTAAATGTTTTAAATCTCTTACACCGGATTTGCACTATAGCGAGTCTGACGAGTCTTTAAAAATAATAAACAAACAAAACAGTAAAATACATTTGATACTTCACAACCACATATCCAGTTAGCTAAATCGTACATTACCTTGCTAAAGTTTCGATGAACATCTTTATTTTTGTCTTTGCTAGTTTGTCGTAAACTTAGTTCTGGCAAAAGACGACCATTTGCCTTGAACTCAACTAATTTTGTAAAATTAAGTTTAATTTTCTGCACTACCGACATTTTCTATTATAGCGCATGCACACGCGAATCAAAAATAGTATTTTTACAAAACAACACAACAACAGTAAAACATATCAATATAAATTCTTAAACTGATTTAAAACACGCGAAAAATCGAATCAAAATCGAGCATAGTTGTACACCCTATACGAAGTCAACGTACACTGCGGGATCAAGCTCGTGACCCAAAGTTGATTATTGTTTCGGACGTTCGCGTTTATTCGGGCGCTGCACGTTTTTCGAGTTTTTCCGGGTAGATCTAATTCAATGAGGACAATTCGCACCGCCAGCCCAAGGTTGAAGAGGATGAATTACGAACGACGGCCGATAAATTTTAAGTTATTGTACTTTTGAGACTTAATTACCTATTTTAATAAAACACGTAATAATGAATATTTTTTTGTATACAGTTTTGCTCTTTTCGAGCCCTTCTAGGTGGAGGTGAATGAAACAACAAACTCAATATGTTGTCCAACGCCGACGTTTCGCCCCTATGCGTAGGGCTTTATCAAGGCTCATAACAAATAAGAGTTGGTAGTCTTAATTACCATCAATTGATGGAAACGTCACATATGGATTAAGACTACCAACTCTTATTTGTTATGAGCCTTGATAAAGCCCTACGCATAGGGGGCGAAACGTCGGCCTTGACAACATATTGAGTTTGTTGTTTCATCCTCCACCTAGAAGGGCTCGAGAAGAGCAAACTGTATACAAAACTTATAATTTTGGAGGAATACTCACCTGAATATTTTTTTATATATTGTCAAAATTTTTGAGAAGTCATTGACCAAATGACCATATGGACAAGCCGCCACTGCCTGGCAGTGCAATTGTTGCTCGCTTTCGGCGTGGAGGAAGTGGCAACGGAGTAATAGCCGAAGCTATTTGTTCACATTGATCAACGTTAGTGTTAGTTAGTGTTACGTTAGTTTTACTGGGACAGAACGCAGTGAGTGTGTCTCCAAACGATGTACATTGAGGTGACGTACCGTACGATGTGGCACCTGGCATGAAAAAAATATTGAAATTATACCTGGCGAAAGCACGACCGAACAATATCCCTACCTACCTTGAATCAAATTCAAATCAAAATCCTTTAACGCATCGGTTTAATTTTTTTTACATCTAGTGATTAATATTTTGTGCTACGAATCAGCAAAAACATTGCTTCTGTGCCAATTTTCGAATACTTTATGGACTCTGGACAATTAGAGTCGGTTATGGTTGAGGTGTAAACCTTCGTGCTATACTAAACATTGTCTCTTAACTTTCAAAATTCCAGGCCTATCAAAACCTTTCAAAAAACAACAAAAAAAACATATGAACTGTATTATAAGAGAACGAAAGTTTAGTTAATAGCGCAAGACAAGAAATCAGACTGCAGGTACAGATATAAGTAGTAAGCAACCAAAATCAATTCAAAGATTAATTCAAACCGTTAAAGTATACGGCATTGCTAGACATTTTAATTTTTTGTACTTGTATTTAATATGGTTTGATATAATGGATACACACTGTCCGGAGTCTGATGTCGTATGAGGGTAAGATAGTACCCTAATATCTTTAAAACGTGTAACATTACAATTTGCTTGTAAGCGTGTTGAACTTTGTACTAGTTATACAAGAAAATCAAGCATGGCAGTATTGAGTACACAATGCTATATTAGGTAGAATGAATAAAAAAACATGAAAAAGTTTGTTTAACCCATTAGTGCATATGGTCCGTTTAAACGGACGCTCATTTAACGGTAGCGTGCGCTTTAATAAACATCACCTACAAATATACAGTTGCACGAGTGTTTACTCTGATATGTGTTTGAATACAAAAAAAATAAAACAAATTATACCTGGTCACACAGCAAACCATCATTCAGTATGAATGTAAACTGCGAAGAAGTTCCTCCAACAGAGGCAGCAAAGGCATGTAAAACACCTCTTGATTTTTTAAAATTATTTTTCACTGATACTACGCTACAACACTTCATAGAGCAAACCAATTTATATGCCGGACAGAGAAATAAAATTTTGAATGTGACACTGGACGAAATGAACGTTTTTATTGGAGCTCTATTGTTTTCTGGATATTCCAAATATCCAAATAAAAGACTTTTTTGGTCGAATTCTCCAGATATACCTGTTGTATTACAAAACAGTATTCGGCTAAACAGGATTGAAGAAATTCTACGAAACTTTCACCTAAATGATAATAGTAAGCATGATAATACAGATCGCTTATTCAAGCTAAGGCCACTGATACCACACCTAAATGAAAAATTTAAACTCCATGGTGGATGTGACGAAAATATATCTATAGATGAAAGCATGATACCCTATTATGGAAAGCATTATGCTAAGCAGTATATTAGAGGAAAGCCGATAAGGTTCGGTTTCAAAAATTGGGCTTGTTGCACGAGTTTTGGGTACTTGCTAGCTTTTGATATATACACTGGAAAAGGTAATAATGACAACAAAGTTTTTGGCATAGGAGGTGATACGGTGGTTTCACTTATCAGTGCAGCAAAAATTCCTCCTCATAAAGGATTCAAGATTTTTTTTGATAATTATTTTTCATCGAGTGATCTTTTCAAACATCTTTCAGAAAAAGGGTATTGTGCAACAGGAACCATTCAAGATTCACGAACTAGCAAATGTCCTCTAACTGATGTCAAAACAATGGATAAAAAGCCACGGGGTAGCTATGATTATCGAACAGATACTGATAATAAAATATCACTAATGAGGTGGAAAGATAATAAAACAGTTACATGCATAACTAATTATGATCCAGTTGAAGAAGGAACCTGTAACAGATATTCGCGCGACAGTAGGGCTAAGATTGCTGTTGTCCAACCAAAACCGATAGCCCATTACAACAGGGGAATGGGAGGAGTAGACAAAATGGACCAAGCAGTAGCAACTTATCGCACCCGAATGAGACAGAGAAAATGGTGGTGGCCTATTTTTGTCTATTTGTTAGATGTTTGTATTTCAAACGCTTGGCTTCTTATGAGGAAGATTCGACAAAATGATAATTTAGCGTCAAGTCTTTTGATCTTCAGAAGGTCTAGTACCTTGGATTTACTAACAACATACGGGACACCATCATCAAGAGGAAAGTTGGTCCGACCACCTAGCGAGAATATACGTTACGATGAACGGAACCATCTGATAGTGTACAACGAAACCGAACGCAGATGCAAACTTTGTGGTAAAAAGCACATTTCTTTGTGAGAAATGCAACTGTGCACTCCATCCAAAGCAGTGTTTTAAAATATATCATACAAAATAGTTTTTAGTTTTCTTTAAATAAAATTTATTATCGGAACTGTATGCATAGTGTCCGTTAAAACGGGCACATTTTTTCTGGAGAAATGTCAAAAAATATTTTTTTTGTTAAATTATCTTTTGATTTTAATTAAAAATAAAAGATTTATTTGTTTTTTATTTTAAAAAAATTAGCACAGATAAACTTTATGCACTAATGGGTTAATAGTGTTTTTTTTTATTTTTTTTGTGTGTTTGTTTTTTTTTTTTTTTTTGTTATTTTTTATTTTTTTTTTGATAACAGAGTGAGTGTGTGGGTTTGTTTTTTGTTTTGTTTTGGGGGGAGAATAAATTAGTATGTAGGGTGGTGGGGTTTTGATATTTTGTAATTCTTATATTAAAGTTTATTTTTATTTTTTTTTTTTGGGGGTTGGTTTTGTTTTGGTTTAGGTTGGTGGGGGGGTGAGGTGGGGAGTCAGAAAATTAAAAGAAAAAATTTTTTTTTTACCCCAATTACCAAGTTTTCTTCAAGCGTTTATTGCTGGATTTCATGTTAATTTAAAATTTTCAAGATTCTCAAGTTTTATAGTGACGTTTTATTCTCGACAATTCAGGTTGGTACTTTACATTCATAATAATATGACATAACCGAGGTACCAACCTCTAAATAGTTGTGAAAACAAAGGAACTGTTGCTTTTAATGTTTAGATAGTAAATAGTATATTAAAGAACTAGTTTCAAAAGACGCATTTTATAAAACGAGTACAGTTTTCAAAAAGTACGAGTTGCCAAAATGTCTTTTGAAACCAATTCTTTATACTATTTTTTCTATTTTGGGCTTTTCAGATTGATTTTAAAATAAAATTTTGCGAGTTTTTAAATTTAGGTAATTTTGAACTATAATTGCTAGGATGGCAATATTTTCGTTAAATTTTGGTTTAAATGCTAGTTTAGGTTTAATTAGTACATTTATCATATGTTTAATTAAAAAAATGAGTAGAAATAAAAATAAGTAGATAAATAAATCTACTGAACATTAATTACGATTCAAATTAACGCACGCCGAACGTAACGACAGCTTTGACGTTTAATATCAAATCAGTGATACCTCCGTTCGGAATAAAAATTGTTCAATTTCTATAAAAGTACTCATTTGGGTGCTTTTATAGCTCTGTAAGCGACCCAAAAATAGAAAAAAGCCTTTTTAGCGTCTGCCAGTAGTTCAATAATATTAATGTCCCTTGAAGAAAAAGTATTTTATAAATGTCATCTGCAACATTCCTTAGATTATTGAAACATTTTACTTTTTTATTGATAAAATGACAAAACGTATCAGTTTGGTTTGGTTTCCCGCGATTACTTCAAATACCAAAAACAAATATACAATCCTGAGAAACATTGACCAATTTTGCAGCTCTTATAATAAAAGAGATAGTCATCCACGCAGCACCAATTCGTTAGTTAAAAGAAAATTTGTTTAATTTCTGTTTAAGTTTTTTTTAATGTTAAATTAATAATGATAATTAACAAAATTAGTTTCATATGATAAAATAAATAAAATTCGCAGTCGGTAGGATTCGAACCTACGCTCCCAGAGGGAATCTGATTTCTAGTCAGACGCCTTAACCGCTCGGCCACGACTGCATTAAATTCGATTGTTAAAATAGAACATACGGTATAATGTCTTTTCTCACTCTGCATCAAACTACACTATGACTGTGACTATAACTGATTATGAAAATGACTACAATTTTGTTTTTCTTAGTTACTTGGACGCTGAAATAAAAAAAAATTATGTTTAGGAAACAGAAAAACGGGTAATCAGTTTTTAAATATTTTAGGAAGTTTTTATCACGGACTTTCCATATTGTAATGTACTGAGGTAACACAAACTGAATTATAAGACGCAGTTTATGTTACCTACGATTATAACGCAAAATCAATACTTGCAGGCCAAATTTAGTTCTTAATTTTGTGATTTCTTTATGTTAAAAACTATTTACGTTGAAAAAGCAAAACACTAAACATTTGAAATTTAAACATATGCATACTAATAATTATTTCGAAAATACTGTACTATATTAATAATGACATAAAAGAAGTATGTATAAAATTATTCATATCAACGAAACGTATACTTAATGATTGTTAACAGATTTATAGGGCTTAGTTAGTTTTAAAAAAGTAATAAAAAACTCTACTCTACTGTATTTGAATTAGATACAAATATTACTCCTTTTCTATTAAAGGAAGCCCTTTCTAGTTGCATCTGTATCCTTTCAATAGAAGAAACTAATTTGTAGAAGAAAAAATTTAGGGTAGAATTTTGTCGTTGAACACATACAGTCACTGTCATTATTAGTGCTACATTAATTACATATTGTATGTTTAAATTTATTGATTTCGGCTATGAACAATCTTATAATTTTATTAAAATTTTAGCTTTTTACTACGTCGGTACTTTTATGCAATACAAAAGTTTCGTGTCCGGACACTTAATCACACGACAGTTAAACATAGGACATTTAAACACGGACATATAAACACAGCGATACTCAATAACAGCGACATTTAATCACACCGACATTTAAACATCCGGATGTATAATCACAGCGACTTTTAAACACGCCGACACTTAATGACATACACACATAATCACTGCGACGGATAAACATTTGACAATTTAAACACATGCTCATTAATATACTTATTGACGACACTAAATTTACAATAACAACCCTTTATGTGCTTTGGAAATGTCACAAAATAATTTTGTTTGTATTCTCGGGTGAAAATATTTTAAATTAATTTATAAAACACAATTAATATTACATGTACGCTTATGGAGAATTCAAATTTCAATCGAGTGTAATTTATTAATTGATCTTTAGGTAAGGATCATAAAGCAAACTTTCACTTTCGTTAAAAGATTACAATAGCCTTCAAAATAGGGTGTTAAAATGTTCGATTTAGAAACCATCGCTAATGTGGAGTAATAATTGATAAACCATTTATCAATTACAAATTTGCAAGCTTTATTTGATTAATACAAATTTCAAAGCGCAATCTGATAGTTTATTTATAACAAATATACTTTATTTTTAAGTATAACTAATATTTTTTTAAAATTCAATAAATATTACATATATTTGTCAATCTCAATCTCTTGTAATATTTTCTTATACTCTGATTATGTCGAATGTTTATCTATCGCAGTGATTATGTGTGTAATGTGATTAAGTGTCGGAGTTTTTAAACCTCGGAATGTTTAAATGGTTTCCAAACCGAAAATTTTAACACACCTTTTTACTCAACATCTTATAAATAAAATGGGGAGTTATGCGACGGCTTCCGAGCCGAAAATTTGAACACCCTTTTTTTGACAAATTAGGGTTAGTACGTTAGAAAGAAAAAAATTGTGTCCGATGGCCGGCCGGCCTCCCAGACGTCCGCCCATATGTATACGCAAAGAGTATATAATCGGGGAAGAGAGTTAACCTTATGCTATAATACGTATACGCGCAAGTTCCCCGGCCGCTAGGACACCAAGATCGATCCCTCTAGCGACAAGGGAAGCAAATTACGAACTATCCTCGGACTGAACCGTGAGATAGATTACTATAAAAATTTGAGAATTTTAAACTGGCGTTGTTGCCAATATTTTTCGTACATTTAAATGTACTTATATCCAGTTCTATTTAAATTAATAATCTGAAACTATATAAGTGTTTCATGCACAGTTTTAATTTGGTTTAAATTATGTAATACTTTGGTAATAATGGTAGGTATATAATTATAAAATGAACCTAGTCATGTTAGTAGTCTTAATACAAAACTGTAATTTCGCATAACTTCATTTAATTATAAATTTAATACAAATTTAACTGTCTCTTACGATTACTTGAATAGATTATTTGTTGGAATGAATATTTTTTAATTGGTATTGAGTAATTACTTCCACAATAGATACACGTATTTTTTTATTTAAAGGAAAATCTTATTAAAGGTTCACTTAAAGTATTAACAACGGCGTTCACTCTAAGTATAATTATTTTACCTAGTAATAAATTAAAAACATTGAGAACAATAACTATGGATTAAATGGTATTGTTCACTAAGAATACATTGAATGGTAAATAAGTTTTTCGTAATTAGCAAATTATTCTAAAAGTGTAGATGCTTACTGTTCTTTTGTTACAAATCGGATTAAGTTTATCTAAGAAACATCGTCTGTAAGAAAGCTCTTTAAACTTATCAACACAATCCTCCCCTCTATTTATTTGTTATTTTTCTTAAAAATGATAGTTTTGAACTGTTTCTTTTTTAAGTTTTTGAACAGTTTCTCTCGCGTTTTCTCTTGTGAATATTGGTTGTTCCTGTAATTGTATTTGTTGTCATTGCATTTTGTTACCAATTGTTGTTATTGTTTTGTTGTTACCATTTGTTGTTATTGGTCTCTTGTTACGATTTGTTGTTATTTCTGTTGTTTATTGTTAGTGGTTAACATTGCGGTATTTTCTATTTTACCGAAATTTTACTAATGGCACCTTCTTCAATTCGTTGTGCTTACATGGGATGTATGTTTAGTCGAAAAAGTAGAAACGATTTAAGTTTCTTTCGATTTCCTACAGAAAAAAATAGAATGGATAAGTGGCTTATTAATTGTGGAAACGCAAACTTATTTCAACTAAGTCCTGAACAGTTATACGAAAAGCGATTATGTGCAACACACTTTGAAGAAAATAGCTTCACAAATACTAGTAAAAATAGACTGGTGTATAATGCCGTACCGATTCACTACTTAGAGATGGAAATACCTAACAAACCGACAACTTCAGCAAATTCTCCGAAAATTTTCCAACTGACTAAAGAAACTATTCCAAAAGTGTACAGTAGTGTAACACCTAAAAATAACACTTGTATTATTCTTGGGGACGAAGAATACGTTTCGGACGTTTCAAACACACCAGAAGGATTTTTAGAGGTTAGTACTTACTTATTACATCTGCTTTTATTAGGACTGCTACTTAAAACACTCAGATATTTATTTAGCCCTATTATATAAAGCATAAAATATCTATATACTTATTTGACACAAAAATTTCAGATTTACACAAATTTTGAAATAAGAACTGTTTAATTTTTACTGTATATTCCCGTTCTTTGAGCAATTGTAGAAAAAAAAATGGTTTATATTACGTGCCCCAGAGATGATTTTTGAGCTTTCGAATGTCTTTTTGTCTTGGTGTAACGGTCCTCACAAAAACCTAAGGTTCTCGATTTAAAAAATCTTTGCTTAGCCCACTTAACATAAACTACTTTCGACAATTGCTAAAAATACAATTTTTATTAATTAATTTCAGTATGCAAAACACGCGTTTTTACAAGTGTAATGAAGTTTATTAGTGAGCACTGTGTAGTATTTTAAAGGTAGTAAGGTCGACGGAAAAATTTAATATGACTTTTTTAAATTTGAAATTGTTTTCGAAAATAAAATTATAAATTTATTTATTTATTCTTTATAATAACCTATATTTATGTAATTTAAATGTTTTATCTTGGTTTTGTCATTCAATGAAGTGAATTGATAAAATTCTATTATCGTTGCAGGCAGTAGTCGACATGCCATCTCCAAAAAAAGAAAAAGACAAACTGAAATATTGTCTCCAATGTATCAAAGTCGCATAAATTACTTGCAAAAAAGTAAACGCAAAAATGCTTACATCGTCCGTTTAAACAAAAAGTTCGTAATACTTATACCGATATCAAAATCAATACCTTACCAAAAGCTGTTCGTACATTTGTTAACATGCAGTTACGTCATAAACAACGTCAGCCATGGACGAAGGAGGAGAAACAAGTTGCAATGAGTTTATATTACAAATCCCTTCACTGTACTTTTTATGAGAGAAACCTTAAAATTTGTTTTGCCTTCCAAATGTACGATTACTTCTTGGGTTAGATTGTCACAATTGTCTACCGGGACTGATACACCGTTTTTCAAAAACTTAATAATAAAGTGCGAACTATGAGTAAGGAGGAAAAAGAATGTGTTCTTTTAATGGACGAAATGAGTATCAAAAAGGATTAGAATACAATTCTAAAAAGATTTTATTGAAGGTTTTGAAGACCTAGGACACCTGGGCCGAGAAAATAAAATTGCAACCCAAGCTTTAGTATTTATGGCAAGGGGTTAATTAGTAAATGGAAAATTCCTTTAAGTTATTATTTATCTGCCACATCAGTAAGACACCATCATTTATTCGATCTGGTCATGGAAAATATTAAATCGCTTCAAAATAATGGGTTAACTGTACGTGTCCTTATATGCGACCAAGCTGCAACAAACAGAGCCGTTTTGAAATGTTAGGCGTTACCGAAGATCAACCTTTCTTTTTGTCAACGGAAAAAGGTCTTTTGCATGTACGACGTACCACACCTAATAAAAAGTATCAGGAACAATTTATTGTCTCATGACATTTATATTGGACAAAAGAAGATTTCTTGGAATGACATAAAATCTGTGTACCATATAGACAAAGTATCAAGTTCTGCTAGAGCAATTCCAAAAATAAGCGACAACCATATTAACCCTAACAGTTTTCAAAGAATGCGAGTAAAGTATGCCACGCAAATTTTTTCTAAGACTGTATCAGCAGCAATCAGAACCTGTGTTAAAATCGGACAACTACAAAGTGACAGCGGTCTAAATACGGCAGAATTTGTTTTAAATCTAAACAATTTGTTTGACGTTTTAAACAGCAAAATTTTAAATCATTCGTGTTTATTCCAAAGTGCCCTTTCAATAAGAAAACCGCAGTTAATATTATTTTTGCAAGAAATGAAGACCTGGATTGCAACATGGCAAGTGTATACCAATACAAACAAAGTGAAGAAAGGCATTTACTGTTTTTATGGATTGAGACTCTCTATTAGTACCACTTTATTACTCTGGGAAGATTTAGCCAAAGAGGGATACAGCTTTCTTTTAACTAATCGATTGAATCAAGACCCTCTTGAGAATTTGTTTTCTACCATTCGACGTAGGAGTGGAAATAATACCAATCCTACAGGGAAGTCATTCCGGCAAGCTATGCAATGGATAATGTTAATTAAATTGTTGAAACCTCCAACAAACTCTAATTGTGAGATAGATGAAGATGATGGAATATTGATAGAAAACGAAAAAGAAATTATTAGTAATAATTTAAATGGCGAATCTCAAACCTGCGGTATTTTCAACGACATCGTTGATGAAGATGAAAGTTGTTTACAAGAAAAAAATTATATCGTTCAGAATGCTGCTTGTACTTTAGAAACATGTGCAACCGTGTATTTTGCTGGGTATACCGTTTATAAAACTATAAATAAATTTCATTGTGAAGAATGTTCAAGTAGTTTATGTTTGAAACAACCGTTAAATGACAAATCGGAATTATTTGTGCTAGAAAAAGACTACTCCAAAGAAAGTATAAAATATTTAAAATTACCAACAGAACCAGTTAGAATGGCGGTTACTTTAATATTAGAAGTTTTTGATAATTTTGTTAAAGAAAATATAATAAAATTAAATTTCAAAAAGACTTAATGCAAATTTGCATAAATACGATAAATTTGAAAATGGCCGATTGGTTTCAACCAAATTCAAAATGTTACCATCACCGACTGTTTTTAGTGAAACACTTAATAACGTGTAAACTAAATAAAACGTTAAA
The DNA here is from genome assembly GCA_030710515.1 of Abscondita cerata. Classification (NCBI taxonomy): domain Eukaryota; kingdom Metazoa; phylum Arthropoda; class Insecta; order Coleoptera; family Lampyridae; genus Abscondita; species Abscondita cerata. The sequence goes on along the minus strand of JALBCR010003757.1, from coordinate 80,010 downwards.
GTGGTTATCGGAGGATATCAAAAATCCAATCATCGCATATCCACAAAAATAAGAAAATGGTTCATTTAAATAATATGTAACTAAGTAGATAACTAACCAAGTCTAAAATTAATTATCGATAATTTATGTCGATTGATAGGAAAGTAATAATTGTTTCTATGGGTAATACGTGTGATTAATATTTTACGTATCAATAATTGTACGCCCTTAAATTAAGTTTGTTTATTTGCCTTTGCATTATATAAGAATTTACTTATTGGTTCTAGTTTTAAAAAAGAATTGTCGTAAATTTGACAGTTGTGAATAAATATATTTATATTTGCGTCTATTTCATTATAAGTAATTTTACTTCGTAAACGACCTCCAACAGTAATCAAGTTTCGGTCATCTAGCCCGGTAACGTAAAACAAATAGTGTTCGTTGTCACTTACAATGAAGTTGAAAGGAGCATTGGCAACATGGTTTGCATCGCAAGCAGGTATAAGACCCTTTTTAAATTTGCCTGTAATTGTATTTAAGTGCTGTCTTTTTCTATCATTCTAATACAATCATTCTTAGTACAAAAATTCAGTTTTAATGCATAGACAACACACCATGCATCTCCTACGCTATATGTCATTCAGTTAATTCTCTTCCCCGATTATATACTCTTTGGTATACGAGATATCAAAAAAACGCCAAACAGATATTTATAAAACTTTGCATATCGGGCTTATTTATAATAGTGCAGATTTTATAAGATTTTGGCAACGATTTTGGGCATATTCTATCAAGCTAAAACAGCCGTTAACCTAAATAGAAATTTTGAAATATTTTTAAACATAATTGTTTCACACATTTTTTTTCAAATATTAGTTGCTTACAATTAAATTATACACAACTTTTGTTTAAACTATTTTTTGCTAACGCAATTTTCATTTTCAACTCGTCTTAAAAGAAACATGCGCCTCGTTTTGTCCCGGTCCAGGAAGCGTTGGTATTAATGGCTTACCAGGTAGAGGAAGATTGAAATGTAAAGAACCCTGTCACGTGAGTCAGTTTGCGCGAACGATTAATTTGACCTTCAATTCAGTAGCGGCGTAAACATTTGTTTAAACGTAAGGTAGGGTTTGATCGAGGAAGTGTTAAACGAGATCAAATTTTGAAACACTTCTTCAACGCAAATCATAAAAATATACCTTACTATAAATGCATTTATTGAATTAGGTTACAAATTTGAATAAAACAACAAACGAAATTACGAAATACACTTCCTTGTTCCCCTTAATGTGACTAGTAGACTCGTCCGTTTCATTTTCGTTCACGGCGCAGGTCACGACAGGTTCTTTACATTTCAATCTTCCTCTAGATACATTTAACAATAATTGTTGGTCGTTACTAAAATTTATAATTAGACTTTAAAATAGCTTCGGTTAAAATTTTTAAAAAATATTTAATAAGGTTTCACAAAGTGAGAGGATTAACACCCCAGCCTTTTTTTCTTTTTTTAGTTGTATTATTATTTTCAAGAACAGCGTTTAATTTCCATTGGTGTATACACATAATTTATTAAGTTTTACTATTTTTACCTGAACTGGCAATGGATTTATTAGGATAATATTCAATTAGAGAGGTTTTGGATATCGTAAAATCAAATGCTAAAATTATGAGTTCCTTCTGCGCATGAGTAACGACGTATGTGCATGCACAGATGATTTTACAAGGTCCAAAAGTTATTTATTATTAAACAATTAAACGAAATGTTTCATAATGTGAATATTCTATTAAAACTTATGCCTCTTTACCGATAGAAATTAAACGCTGTTCTTTAAAAATAATATAACAACTAAAAAAAAAAAAAATCGGACTGGGATTTAAACCTTCGTATGTTTTTGAAATATTATTAAATATTTTTTTAAAGTATGTTTAATATGTTTGGTTAAATTTTGAAAATTATTACAAAAAACTTTTCTAGTAGACATTGTTCAGTGTTCTGATAGTGGAAATATCCTAAAAACACTTTGGGGACATATAAATCGAACTTTTCAAATTTCCCATGTTAAACAGAATGCTTCAGATTATCCGGGACACACGGTATACACCAGAAGTGTTGCGAAAGGTGGATAAAATTAAAAGAACATTGAAAATTAGTTGCACAGACATAACTCCAACTATCAACTACCGTTTTCTTGGTATTTTTATACTCGCTAGATTAGTAAACGAAAAAATATAAAATGCATTTAATTATAACCAGTATAAACATAACAAAGATATATAAATAAAATATCACTATAATTGCTCATGCAATAACGGTTGCCATCGCAACATAAATAGTTCACACTATTTCAAGAGTTGTTGATTCTGCGTTTTTTAAGTAATGATGTTTTTGTTCTTCAAAAAGTTCAATAAGACAATTAATGAACTGACCATGTATTTTGTTAATATAGTCATCTGGGGGGTTTTCTATTTTTTCCACGTTCAACGGTCTTCCAACTAAAAAAGTTATAGGACATAAATAGAAATAATGCATGTACATCTAACACTAACCAACAGTAGTAACAGGTTTTCTTTGTGGTACTAAACCAAAAGAGTATTGGAAAAACCCACGTCCTAAAGGAAGTGCTGGTGCAATTCCAATTACATGTCGTACGCCTTCTTGAATACGTCGAATGATTGAACCTTCAGGGTTATTCACTTGATTAAAAAGATCTGTTTCTCCAAACGAAAAAACGGGAACTAAAGGTGCACCATTTCTTATTGCCAATTTTATAAAACCTTTTCGATTCTTTAGTACGAGTCTATATTGACCTGGACGGCAATAGTACGACTCCGCTGCACCACCAACCACGAGTATTGCTGCTTTTCCGCCATGTGGTTGAGATAATATCCAGTTAATTGATTTGGCTGAAGCGCAACAACCCCCCAACGAATATGCCAATTCGCGGAAAAATGGCATGTGAAAGTGTTGAGAAAGTGTTAATACATAAGGTACATGTGTTGGAAACAAGTCGTGAAAACCTCCAATTGTAGTTGCAAATGCAGAAAATGCTCCTGTAGACAACATTCCATGAGGAAAACAGCAAAACAAATAATTCCGTTGTGGATCTAATTCGACCCAAGGTACTCTTTCTAAATTTAATGGAAAATAGTCTTTTAGATACTTCCACCAAATCCAATTACGCACCCACTCGACACGTCGACCGCCCTTCTCGCAGCTGTTTCTGTCAATGCACCAAGCCCAAATTAAATAGATTACAGTTATAAACCATAATTTAGTGTAAACAAGAAGATACATGGAAAGGAATAACCCTATAAATCCTCCAAAAGCCATTACGACAAACCAGGCCGCTGCTGCCAACGTTTGCATACGTCTTCGAAAGGGGATGTTGATTGGGGCAAACTTAACTCCCATAAGTTTCATTTTGTCTGAAAACAAAAGTAAAGTGAGTAATTTAAATTAGAATTACTAATCTTATTACACAATATATATAATGCTTTATTCTTTCACGTATAAACATGTTTGTAATAAAAAATCTTTAAGGGTTTAAACACGTGTAATAATTATTAAATAATTACAACGTTTCGCCATGCTAACACAAACCAGAACTTTGGTTACAATATGTTGATGATATCTTTTCCATATGGCCACATGGTAATGAAGCATTACTAGCTTTTTAAATTATTTAAATAATATTCATCCACACATTAAATTTACTACAAGTAGAGTTAACGGAAAACTACCTTTTCTTGACGTGTTACTAATTAGGAAACCAGACGGAAGTTTAGGACATACAGTGTATAGAAAACAAACTCATACCAATAGATACCTACATGCTAATTCACATCATCATCCACAACATTTAAATTCTGTTTTAAAACCTTATTAATTAGATCTGCTAGACTAACAGACAGTGAGCATATACACGAAGAAATGAATCTTCTGAATCAAGCTTTTAAACAAAATGGTTTTTCACGTCATCATGCTATGAAAGCGAAAAGGATGAAACAAAGAAGTGACGACGAAGTTAACAATAAGAGTACGTTTACTGTATCAATCCCGTACTTCAAAGGTACTACAGAGAAGATAAGTAACATTCTAAAGAAACACAACATACGAGTAGTTTCTGTACCTGTTAATAAAGTTAAGTCATTCCTCCGTTTCCCTAAAGATATTATTCCTTTAGAAGATCAAGGCATTTACGAAATTCCTTGCGGAGGATGTAATATCTCTTACGTTGGACAAACCAATCGACGTATTTCTGCGAGAAGAGAAGAACACAAACTAGCAGTCCGAAAAGGATGTTTAACTTATTCTCTAGCTGAACATCATCACCAAACAGGACATAAAATCGATTTTGAAAATACAAGAATGCTAGGAAGAGAAAAATATTTATGTAACCGCCTCATTAGAGAACAAATCGAGATAGAAAGACGTCCTAGTTGCATTAATAAACGAGATGATGGAAAAGGTTTACCTAACACTTGAAACCGTTATTAACTTTACCTCAGGATAGAAGATCTCCAAATATCCAACAAGTAGTACAACAAAATATGCAAAACAACATTACCATGATACCGATACGTAATGCTATTGGTTACTCTGGTCCAGCGACACGTTCAAGGTCAAAATCGCATAGAAACTAAAATTGTTATTTATTAATTACTTGAAAAAGCTGCGTGTTAGCGTGGCGAAACGTTGTAATTATTTAATAATTATTACACGTGTTTAAACCCCAAAGATTTTTATTACAAATATATATATATATATATATATATATATATATATATATATATATATATATTATATATATATATATATATATATAACAAAAATATGTAAGTTACATAATAGTAAACACAAGAACTTTTTATAAAGTTACAGGCCTACTATAATTTCACAATGACAACTAGATTACATAATATTAGATTAATTTCCTTAAGTGCTTATTTTAAGATATATTCCAACTATAAAAACTTAGTGTGTAATTGAAGTATCAGGTATAAATGATTTTTTATCTTACAGTTTATCTATTATGTCGTATAAATGTATACAGCTTGCTTTTATCAAAATTTTAACTTCTGATTCATAGCTCCATTGCTATCGAACTTAATAACAAGCCTGCTCATATACTTACTTGCCATAACACTTTTCTTTCATCATCCATCTTTTTACATTGTTATACCATATATGAATACATATCTATAGGTAAGTACAGCAATTCTTTTTTTTAAACGTATGAACAGCAAATGTATACAGGGTGTGTCTCGACGATAGCATGTTAGACAAATAATGAGAACGAAAACACCAATTCAGCTGAAAACCTGTAAATTTATACAAATGGAAATGATCTACTTAGTGAAAATATTTTCATGGCGGTGTCACTTTCGGTTATACCGAAAGTGGATAGCAACTTTATTATTTTAAATACAATGTCCTAATTTTTATTTTATTTTCGGTTTTTGCATAAAATTTTACGTCTTCTTATTACCAGGTTTGGCGTACCTATCTCTTACCATTATTTAAAAATAATAATAATTTCAGGTGTTAGCAACGAAAATTTGAATCTAGTGAAAATTAATATTTCAAGAAACATAAAAGGAAGAAAAGCGAAACTTGTACAACGGTTAGACATGGTATTGGACTATGTTTTCGGTATTAGACATTTTTGAAATTTATTTCTAAGCGGAGGTCCGGGAGTATCGGTAGTTGAGAACCGTTGTACAAATTTCGCTTATTTGCCTTTTATGTTTCATGAAATATTAATTTTTCACTATATTCAAATTTTCGTTGCTAAAGCCTAAAATTATTTTTTTCTTAATAATGGTAAGAGATAAAGAGATAGTTACGCCAAACCTGGTAGTAGAAGACATAAAATTTTACGCCAAAACCAAAATAAAAATAAAATTGAACATTGTATTTAAAATATCAAAGTCGGTATCCACTTAAGGTATAACCAAAAGTGACACCATCATAATAATATTTTCAGTAAGTAGACCATGTCCATTTGTATAAAGTTACAAGTTTTCATGTGAATTGTTTTTTTTTGTTTTCATTATTCGTCTAACATGCTATCGTCGAGACACACACTGTACAACTATTTTGGACTAGATTAACAAAGCCTTTGTAAATTGAGTAAAGGATCATACATTTTGACAATTAAATTCATTATTATAAATCAGTCCTGGTTTGCTCCACAAAATATACAATGTCCCATAGTTATGGTCTCGGACGATTGCGCAGTTATGGTAGAAGATAGAATTTTCAAAATTTGGTGAAAGTAAACGAAACTAAACAAACAGATATTCTGAAAATATTATTGTCTATATAGGGAGTTCCATAAATGTATGGCTATATTCAGTTATATTCAGGGAACACCCTGTATTGTATTACAAATTTAAATTCACACGTTTAAGAGTTTTTCAAAAATATATGGTCTTACTAGGTTATACAGGGTATTTTGTAAGATATGGCCAATGGTTTACAAAAATTATCCCTAATCCGTCATCCCGCCATTTATTAAATCTAGTAATTTGTAAAGATTTTTTCAGTTGTGGGGTTCTTAGGTTTTTATACTGATTATAAAGTGGAACAAGAATTTACAAAACATAAAGTAGACTTATGTGCGCTACACAAATAATATAGAAAAGAAAAGAACAAGCGATACTATATCTTGATCTAGAACGGTGTGGCGAAAAACCAACTGAACCAAGAAATGAGTAGATCAATAAAAAGGTAACAATTGTAGGGATTTATGCACCTGAAGACTATGAACCAAAAAAGGATAGAAAAACGTTTTACGTAAAACTCCAGAAAGTAGTAAACAGTAAAATAATAATAGGGGATTATAACGCAAGGGTTGTCAATACAGTAATGTAAGGAGTCAAACAGAGATTTAATAAAGATATTCAGAATGTGATACATTCCAAAAATACTAGAGAAGAAATATCGATGATAGATTAGGTCGTAACAAACAGAAATACACCACCACATGTATTAAGAAGCACCGAGAATCATAAGAACACACAGGTGAGAATTGTGTAAACTAAAGTGTGAGACAAAACGAACAAAACATAAAATCAAAACAAGAAAATGGAAACAAAAGTAAGAATAGAAGGTTTACAAAATAAATCAATATATCAGAGAAGGCTAAAAGAATCAATTATATAAGCCCAATCAACAACGCCAAAATTTAAGAAGAATGTTTAACAAACTCCGTATGAACCACTAGGGACAAAAACTATTGCCAAAAATAAGAAATAAAAACAAAGTCACTACCGTTCGCTGAAAAAATAAAACAAACGTGCAATCAAAAGAAAAAAGCATACCTGCAGAATACAGAGAAACAGAACAGATAAAACTTATCAAAATATAAAGAAATAAGAACAGAAACCCTATATAAACGCTATATAAAAGGGAACAAGAAATCACAATACCATAAACACCAAACATAACAATAAATAAAGACACAGTTATAACAGTATAAAAGTACTGGGAAACTAAAAATCGTAAATCTCCTGCCGAACGTACTACTGAAATATAGGGGACAACCTTTGGTTAACAACTTCAAACGTTGATACAGAAGATTATAAAATGAAATAGAATCCCAAATAAATGGACAATAGCCATTAGTATATTAATGCACAAGAAAGGGAAAGTATAAGATTCGAATAACTACACGCTGAAACTAACAACAACAATTAATGAGAAAATACAGTTACCATTAAAGAAGAGCCTCAAGAATTTCGAACTGGTTGGTTATACATCGATGCCGTATTCATTATAAAACAAGTAAAAAAACAATCCGTGGATACCAGCATACATGTATATCTTGATACTTTTAAAGAAAGCTTTTGATAAAATAAAAATAAAAGATTTGATTTACCTACTGTATAACAGGAACATTAATCAAGACCATTGAGGATATATAAAGACAATGAAAAATTGCAAAACTAACAGAAGGAATCACAAAATCAATTAATTAAGAGTCGAGTATTAGAAAGGAAACTTTATAGGTCCTCTTTGTTTAATATGATTATGGATGAAATTATAAAGTCAAAACAAAAAGAAGATACAGAATGCGGATGAACGAGAACATAACATTATATGTTATGCGGTCGACGCAATGATATTAGAATAATCTACTGCTATATAAGTTTTACATAAGAGCAAAACAGTATAATATGTCAATCTCAATCGACAAAATGACAACGTGCAAGTTGGTAACTAAAGATAAACGAATAGAACAAGTAACGGAAGTCGACTAGTAGACTGGCGTGGAATAAAAATATCTAGTGATCGAAGAAGTAAAACACCAAAGCCAACAGCATGATGTCTCAAAGATACCTATTATATTTAGAAACAAATTCATCTCTATTGAAACAAAGACAAGTATAATAATACGACCAATAATTACTTACACATCCGAAACAAGATTTAACTCAAAGAATGCTGGAATCAGCGGAAATGAAAATATTAAGAAGATATATAATATTAAGAAACAAGACATTAATAGTTAGAGTAAGTACCAGCGTAACGTAAAAAAACGATGGACAAAAGATAGAAAAGTGGAATGGAATGAACACATAAAGGATGACAAACGGTAGTAAGAATCGCCAGAAACAAGTTGCCGAACCGAAGGAAATGGATGTAGAAAGCAGGAAGAATGGAAGAAAACAGGCAACATGCCCAAGATGGACGAAGAAAAAGATTCGAGAGAAAAACCTCCTGTATATTATTACAGAAATGGAAGTAAAACTTCGACAAACTTTCGGTAATTTGTAGATCTTTAGGAACCACTAACTCAAATTCAGAACTGTTTTCATAGGAGACGATTCACAAACAACACAAATTGTTTAAAGTTTAAATCTCAACTGCTTTCTTTAATATTGCGTTATAACCACAATATACTGATATAGTATGTTTATTAATTAATGATAAAAAATATATAATGACAGGGTATCTTCGTAATTGTTAGTGCTATTAAAAAAGTAATACAGGTGTCAGGTGGTCTTTCTGGGTGAAACTTAACATGTAAAATTAAGATTTAAAATTTTCGCTCGCTTAAAAGATAAGGGAGAAAATCAAAAAATTGTCAATTTTAAAATGACCCTATAGTATTTTCATACTTAAAACAGATACAAAAACATGTTTTATACAAAAGTTTTTTTATAATGATTGTTGACTCCAAAATGAGTATTCGAGGTCAGGTAAAAAAGGACAAGTAAAATGTGTGTCTTGCGACATCTCGTGTTAAAATGGACACGTGTAAATAGTATAAACTAAGTAAATGCCAACAGTTAACTGTAAAGACTAGTGTGCGTTAAAGTGCACGGCGCCATCTAAGCGATGGTTTTAATGCTTAAAACAATACGTGAGTGGCTTTATCGACTCACGTGATTTGTTTTAAACGGCACCATCTAAGCGATGGTTTTAATGCTTAAAACCATCAGCTAGGTGGCGCGTTACTTTAACGCACACTAGTCTTTACAGTTAACTGTTGGCATTTACTTAAAAGGACCTAACCTCATGTTTTTAAATGGAACATCCTGTATATTTCAACCTAAAAATATAGTAATATAAATTCCCCTTTCAAAAATATAACTAGGCGGTTTATTTAATCTTCATTACTGTAAACCACAGTAGACCATATAACAAAAGCTAATATCCCAGAAACAAATCTATGTTGACTGTTGTTATTAACATTTAAAAAAAAAAGTCAAAACGTACGTTAGAGTTTTTTCGTGTGTGTTTTTAGGATTTTTGGTGCAAATATAAAATATGGAAGGTGATCAGTATCTTAAGAGTACTCCATGGTCAACACGAAAAACATGTTGTTCCTGACAATCACCACTTTGGTTTCCGAACCTGGTCATCTACACCCTCCCGGATAATTAGGAAAAAAACACAATTTCACAAACACAATCACATACTAATATAAGGCACACAACAAATAATCTGCAAATTGGTGTTGAGGGGTTGAGTAAGGACAAATCAGATTACTTGTCTAATATTTGTTTCAGGAATAGGGCCGATTTTTTACTTTTACAGGAAACACACTGTGGAGATGATATTGTTTTACTATTTCTTGAACCTACTTTTTTCCGTCATTGTCGTGACTGGCGCTTGGACCGGTCTATTATATGTCGTCATGCAATGGCTGTGCTGTTATATTTTACGTTCTTGTTTACCTTCTATAATGTTTACACATTTGGTTAATTACATGTGAATGCTAGGGTAGGTAAGGGTTGGCATGTTTAGGTTTTAGTGGTTTTCCTAAACCTTGAAGCAAATGCTTTGCGAAGACGAACCAATCCACAATTGCACACGGTTTCGTCACCACACTGTACAAGTTTATACTGATCTTCTGGGGCACCATACACTTACATCACAATACAATATTTAAAATGTACCATACGATTAAATTAAATAACATTTAACGTCAATTTCATTTTTACATAAACATTTGTGAAAATGACTTACAAACATCTTGAAAAATTTGGTATTATGTCAGCTTATATTAAAAGTGGAAAGAGCGAAGAAATAGCGCAAAATTGATATTTTGTTCGCTATCCGGAAACACGACATTTAAGGGCATATTCCGACGACTGAAGCATAATTTGAAAACATTTTTTGCTTTGTAATTTTAGGAACAAAAATCTACCTCCGACAGAAAAATAGATACTGAAACTGGAATTTCAAAATCTAAGGTGCAAAGTATTTTGAGATCCAATAAATATTTTATGTTGTTAATATTACCCAATATTTGCACCCTGGTGATGATGTGAGAAGATTGGAATTTTGTCACTGGTTTTGGTCAGACGAATGTGGAATTACAAAAGTTGCGGTATTCTTAACCGACATAATGGAACTCCACAAATCTCCACATGGTACGACCTGTTCGTCAACAAGTCAATTTGGTATAAATATATGTTGATCTTTTTGTTTCAAAATAAACTGGTATATCGCTGTTTTAAACAAAATTTAAATGTTTGTTTTTATTATATTCTGAAGTTATTCAAAAAGTTACCAAAAACTGAATGCGCTTTGTCATTGCCATTCATTCTGCTCTACAAGATGGCGTTCACAAATGTTCACTACAACGTTTCGTTTCAAAGAAACCATCATCAACTTTATTTTTTCTTATGGCACTCAAAAAAGTACACTATGTATAAGAAATAATTTTTCATTACAAATTCAACGATGTACTACACAATATGGTAATTCGTGTTTTTATTGAGAAAAAAATACGTTTTATTAAATTTATAATCTTTTTGCTCTAGTGTGCGCTGAATGAAACCATGGCAGCGAAAAAATGAAGTCTATTGTTAGTTCTGACAGAATCGATTCGATTGACATAGTAGTATCAGTTTAGCAACGTTTTTCAGTGTAGGTCATATTTTACAAGGGAACACGTAAATTTCGAATCTTTTTGATGTAGTGTGCGTTGAAATAATTGCAGAAAACAGAAAATGTTGCTGCGCTCAAATGTTTTTGGCGGGACAGTACGGGTGCCTAAAGATGGACTTTTCTGGTTGCCTCCGTTTCGGGTACTTTATCAAATACAAGTGTTCGGCTTCTACAGAATTTCTCCGACATGTAATGTAGCAGGACAGCATATCAAATTTCTCTTCATTTTTTTTATTGGCAATAATGTTAATTTACAATCTACTTAACAAAAGTATTCACTAAATGAGATGCGAGGAAAAGCAGTGATAGGAGAAATCATCCATTGATGACACTCCCTATGAACACCATTTACGGGAGGTTGATGAGGTCTTCAGGCCATGTTTTTTTCAGGCGTCGTACTGATGGATGATAAGTAGAAAGCTGGTGAATTAATGAATTGCTGTGCCCATCTAACTTCTGGTGGTAATTTACCGCAAATTTTTTAATTTCATCGGCAACGAATGAAACGTCTAGATTGGTGGATAGTTTGATTGGTTACAAACCAAGGCGCGTCAATTATTGCGCGGAGTGTTTTTGATTTAAATTGTTGCAAAGTTTTTATTCTGGTCCGCTTGGCACACCCCCAAAGCTGTATACCAAATGTCCAAATTGGTTTCAGCATTGTTTTGTAAAGTAACAGCTTGTTTCGGATTAATAGCTTTGACTTTCTACCAAGGAGCCAATACATTTCACGGTATTTAATATTTAGTTGTTTGCGCTTAGTTTGTATGTGTTTGTTCCATGTGAGTCGCTGATCAAGATGCAGTCCCAAGTATTTTAGGTCAGGTTGGAAACATTTGAAAACATTACTGCTCAATTGTAAAATATGACCTACACTGAAAAATGTTGCTAAACTGATACTACTTTGTCATTCAAATAGATTCTGTCAGAATTAACAATAAAAGAAATAAAATCGATTGTTAATTCAAATTCATTTTTCGTTGCATGGTTTCATTCAGCGCACACTAGACCAAAAGAAATTTAATAAAACGTTATTTTTTTCAATAAAATCAAGAATAACCATATTGTGTAGTACATCGTTGAATTTGTAATAAAAAATGCTTTCTTATATAGAGTGAACTTTTTTTGAGTGCCATAGAAAAATAAAGTTGATAATGGTTTCTTTGAAACGAAACGTTGTAAAAAAAATTTGTAAATGATATCTTGTAGAGCAAAGTGGCACAGTGCATTCAGTTTTTGGTAACTTTTCGAATAATTTCAGAATATAATAAAACGAAATGGCACAATTTCGGTTTTTTTCGAATATCTCCGAAAGTAAGCCGAACTCAGCATGTTTCTCAATAGCAAAAGTCGACCCCTCAAGTAAGCAACTTTTTCCAAATTTAATCGACTCTGTATCTCTCACAGTTTCTGAGATCCGCATGCTGTTCATCCTTATCTTGGACACACTGTATATAGTTAAATGATAAATAAACAACTATAACCATTTTAGCCTTAAAAATAATAATAAAAATATTTTTGCAATGAAATAAGATTTTTATTAGCAAATTTTACTTTGAAAATTATTTTAACATGTACAGGGTTATTCACTATAAATTACCCACTCCTTATTATCGTTATTATTGCTCGTAGAAAAAAAGTTGTATGGTTCTAACTAAATTTTCTTAAAATGCTATCAATAATGCAGTCACTGCCGTTTACAGGGCAAAGCAAAAATGTGATGTATTTTTAATGTAACACCCTATATATTATTACATTTTTCAAGAGATCTTTTTTTTCTGATTTCAAAATACATGATATGTTGTCTTTATTTTCACCCGTTATTGAGTTATTAATATTGAATAACACAGTTACCTTAATTACGGATTTGTCAACATTGTCGAAGATAGTCATGTAAATGACAAATGTTGTGTTTGATAATTGACATTTCAATAATTAAATCACCAAAATGATTTATAGTGAAGCAGAACTTCGTTATATTCAAAATAATAAAAGGTCGGTAATTTATAGTGACTACTCTGTAGTGTTCACAATTTAGATAATTATTACTGCAGTCAAACCGTATTTCCTGCTTAAACAATTGTAAAGTATGCTAATTTAATTCATTTATTCAGTTTTCGTTATGACTGGTCATAGTTTTGGTCATAACAATAGACGTTTCTACACATTATCGTTTTATTTAAGAAAAAAACAATAAAAATTACAATTTCAAATATTCTATACTTAAAGTTTGTAACTAGTTTTTGAATTATAAACTTATTAATAATTTGTTTATTTGAATTGACACTTATAAATCAACACGTGATTACATTGTGTTAATTTATATTCACATTACCTGTATTAATACATTTTCATTTATAAAAATGAAAAATAATAATACTAGGCAAATGATTATTCCTGAGTTTTTTAAAAGGTAAATTGTAATTTTTATTGGGTAGGTACCTACCATGTCTTTCTCAATTGCATTCACAAAGTCACAATCACAAAATGTCTACAAAATACACATGGTCAATGTATCAACTAAACGTACACCCATAATCGTTATATAAACATTTTTATCTATGTGTACGTACCGTTTTGAAATTTTTAACTGTCAATCTTCATTACTCTATAAATGTACTAAAGGTAAATGAGTTTCTATTTACGCAACATACATGCAGAAATATTGAAATTGCATCGTTTTATGTCACAGGTACATTTTGGTTACGTAATCTGTGGCGTGATTATGTATTGATAATAAATTTAAGTACTCGTACTTTTAAGGCATTAAACCTCATCCTCTATAGATATTTTGTAATTTTGTATGATTAAGTTATAAATTCACTTCATACTCAAATTAATTTAAATATAATAACTAAGGCATTTACTGTAAATCAAGTTGTTGGAAAACGTTTACTGTATTATGATTATAGCGACATTTATTATAAAAATTAATTTTCTTAACAATTACCTAAAAGTACAAAATTGTAAGAACATAGTAAGTCTGTAGCAAAAGAAATTCGGTATTTCCATACATTTATTGATGGCAAAAAACCGTAGTTTTTTTATTTAATTTGAATCCATAAGTAATTAGAGTCGAAATTTCAGAAACCTAACCCTAACTGAAAGAATCTCGTGTAAAGTCTATTTACGTTAAGGATAGCCGTCAAACTTTAGTAATTTATTTACTGCCAATATAACATTGACTAATTTTCTGTTACCATAATGTAAATTATAACGGACAGTTTAATTTATTATTTACATAAATTTGCTACCGGTAATGTAAATAATTCATACATGCATAGATACAAAACATGAAAATGGCAAATATCATTCGTGTATTACTTTTCCTTGACGACGGAATGTAAATACTGTCATTTACATTCCTAGGAAAATAAAAAAAGTAAATAGTTTCGCTTTGATTACATTTGTCGTATCGGATAACCTTAATTACGCACATACAGGTAACTTAGATGAGAGTGACGACCATCCAAACTAAAGCAAACATTTTTGAGGAAATTTTGAGGAAATTTTCAACGGCAGCGGAAAAAATGTAATAAATAACACAGAATGTATCGAGTGTTTACATCCTCGACAGTGACAAGCCTCGGCTATCGCCTCGGCTCATACTCACTTGCCTTGATTGTTAACATGTTTTTACATTCCTTGTTACTTAAATAACTAATAAAAAAAGTAAATGAATTGCAAGTGCTATTCGAACGACTCGTGAAATATTACTTGTTGAGAAACTGTTTCGCTGCCCAGAAATTAATTTACCTATTACGGCCTACGCCTTTTTAGAAACGTAACAATCTTCTATGCAGTATGGATTTAATGTTTAAAACTACAATGGAAAAACTATTCAACACTCATCTAAACGAGAGCCAACATTCAAGAGCTGTACTGCCAACAAGCAAGGGGGGACTTGGAATCAGGAAACCATCAGACATCGCAATCCTGGCTTTCCTTACCTCAATATATGCAACATCTAGACTTGTCAATATGATATTGCATCTTAATAATTCAGACAAGCCGAATATTGCACTTTGCGAGGAATCAATTTTGGAATGGAATGTTTTAAGTAACAATTTCAACGTACATCCTGCCCCTTTCCTGCAAAAAAGATAGGATAACATTTTAACTGCTTTAATTCTAGGAAATTAGAAATACGCCACAAAATACGAGAAAGCAATCCATTTGACTTTGGAAAAACTCTTGGCTTAACACGCTTCCTTCACAAACAATAAGTACCCTTTTAGATAACAACTTCTTAAGTATCTCAATTGGTTTAAGACTTGGTTGTGAATTATGCACTTGCATATGCGGAGAAAAAGTCGACTCTTTTGGCAGACACGGATTAAGTTGTTGAAAAAGCATTGGACGGTACTTCAGACACCCATAGCTAAACAAAGCCGATCACTAACATCCGCAAAGATCCCTTGCCATTTGGAACCTGTTGGAATATCAAGAAACGATGGAAAACCATGGTGCGACGAAGCGATAGAATTTTCGGAGAAATTAGAAAACTTACTTATGACCCAAACAGGAGAGCCATTTTCAATGACCTATTCCATTCAAAGGATAGGAATAGCAATGCAGAGAGGAATTGCCATATCATTAATGGGAACTTTTTCCCCAGGCGAACCCCTCTCAGAATTTTTTATATTTTAAAATAGTGTTTTAGTTATAATTTTGACTCTATATTTAGTATGTATTTATTTTTAACGTATTTAGAAGTAAATTATCATAATACTAATAAGAGAATGCAGTATTGTAATATTCGCTAATGTTCCAGTGAGTTGAAATTAACTCTAGACAATAGTGTGTTACAGTGACATCATGTTACAGGATAAATCTCGTACATTTTAAATACTAAAAACTTAAGAAATTTTCCCTGAACGGACTAAATAAAGATATAAATTTTTATTAAAATTACGTATAACAAATCCCTCGACAAACCCTAATTTAAGAGAGATGATTAACATATTGTCTGAATATGTTCTAAGAAAGTTAGAGTTCATCAAAAGACAATACACTTTAATTGTCTTGATTCGGGATATCACAGAAGAATTTACTGAGTAAATGCAATTTATTGGGTAAAATTTTCTTGTATAAGAAGTAATTTGACATTTTTATATATTTAATTGTAGACAATTAATTTGGCACTAGGACCCATATTCTTGACAAAAGAGAGTTAATGTTTTTCAGGCAAAAAATGTTAAATAACTTCATTTAAAATTCCATTACTTTCTACTAGTTCATAAAACCAGTATTCTTCAATGCCAATGAATTGGTATGATAGAATATACAGGCTGTTTCATTAAACTTGGTACGCGACCATATCTCGAAAACTGTTGGGTATAGAAATTCGAGAAACAAAATTTTATTACTAAAACGGCTATGAGAAAATCCTGGAAATTAGGCTCAATTGACAGGGCCAGGCATAAAATTAAAGATTTCTCCGAAAATTTTCATATGAAGCTATGACTTTAATAACATCATTAGAAAGCATAAGTTTTGCCTGAGGGTCATTGGCGTACAGGCCTTATTAAGACAAAGAGAAGCCCCACAATGTCTAACAATTTAAATGACGGTATTTTCTAAATGTCTTATCTGATTACAGCAAACTCAGGTTTGTTGGTGAGAGAAATGTCAGTGTTGTCAAATACCGTATCCATCGGCACTCGACAGTTTCAAATAAAATTGCTAGAGGGCGCAGTTCACGATAATAACAGTTTTTTCAATTTTACCACGAAAATTCAAATCATACAGTAAAATTTTGATGTCATAATCGGAAAGTAGATTAAATTTTCTAGAGAAAACGCAAAAACCGCAGTTCGATATCTTCGTCCGAATTTCTATACCCAATAGTTTTCGAAATATGGCCACCTACCAAGCTTAATGAATTTCACGGGAGATATTATAGTCTGTTGCCGATAGTTGCACGTTGTTTTTAACCAATCAAAATAGACGTAGGTATCACCTGTCATTTTAATGTTTGTTGTTACACCATGCCACAATAACTCGTCAGTTAATATATATTTATAATATAAGTGCGTAATCAAGTGTTTTACTGCTCGAACGCAGTAAAACAGATTATGCACAAATATTGTACAATATTTTTCACATTGAGGAAAAAATGTAATTAACTGAGATTGCATGAATCTCATACAAAATTTACATTCGTCTATGATCTAGAAGGTTTTGTTAAAACATGCCGGTTCTAGTAGACGTCAATAGGACTTATAAGTAAAACTTCAATTTTATTTTAAGACGCATTTAATTTTTCAATTTTCATTTTGGAATTAGTTCGTCCAATAATGAGTAATAATGATAGTGAAATTGATTTTACTCCCCTGAACTTCGATCAGAAGCCTCTAGCGTTCGAGATAAACTACTTCCGTTAAAAAGTAGAAAAAGATATGAAGACACATACAATGTTTTTGTGAATTGGTGCGCTTCAAAAAATGTTAAAAATTACACCGAAATGTTTTGTTGGCTTATTTAAAGCAAATGCGATCAAAAAAATCAGCGTACTGTACATATTCAAAATTGAAATACTGTCTCAACATCAAAAATAATATTCATATTTATAAGTTCGCAGTGCTCCAAAATTATTTGAAACGTGAAACAGAGCACCACAAACCCAAAAAGTCTCGTGTGTTAAGTGAGGCACATATTTCTACTTTTCTCAGTAATGCACCCGATGAAAATTATTTACATATAAAGGTAATATTTATAATGTACGTAACACATCTAAATATATATAAAAATTTTATATTATCATGTGGCACTTATTATGGGAATCTCAGGGGCTTGTCGGTCATCTTATACACATGTTAACGTTGCAAATACTAAAACAAATATAGACAGAAACTTTGTTGTAACTGATCTCGTATGGATAAACCTCATAAAGAAACATGTGATGCTGAGGCCTCAACATACAACTTGTAATCGTTTCTTTATGACATTCCGGGCTGGAAAATGTATCAATCATTCCATTGGTCGTAATCAATTTGGAGCATTTCCGTGCAAAATAGCAGAATATCTCCGACTTAATGATGCTAAATTCTACAAGGGCATTGTTTCCGACGATCATCTGCTACTCTGCTTGCAAATAAAGGAGCTGATTTTCTAAGCGTAAAACGGCATGGTGGTTGGCAAAGTTCAGTAGTAGCTGAAAGATATGTCGAGGATAACTTGCCCAATAAAATTGAGAGAGCTAACAAGTTAACTATCAGACAAAATTTACCAGAAGATTTGCCAGGATGTTCACAAAAGAAGCAATCAAATGTACATGTGGTTAAAGTAACAGAAGTAACCTGCACAAACACTACTCCTTCCATACATATAACCGCCAGTGGAAATGCAAATGTTCACACAATAACAAGAACACTAATTAAGGATTAAGCTAAATTATGTATATTGTCGCAGATAGAATTTTCTGAACGGATCCATTTTATTAAAATTGACATGCGTACTTAGTCATTGCATTGGGTGTTACACCTGGCGGAATAAACTATATAGAAATATCCAGTTGTAAAATCTCCGCTTTAAAATAAACTATGGTTTAATTTCTAAAATTGCGACGACAGTTATCGCGAAATTCACCCAAAGTTAACTTAAGCCAAATCTAATATAATTTTGAGTTATAGTGTTCTCCAAAATAAAAAAATCTAGTTACTTTTTTTTGCAATCACAGTCGACCGATTTCATCCAACCAATGAATGAAGATTGTTACGTAAACTAATTTGCACTTGTGCATTGTGCAAATATTACATCCAGCTTTTAGTAAAGTATGTAGTTACATTATGGATACGGATGCGTAAAATCGCTATTACGTATCCGAAATGTGAAAAAAATTTACAAGGGTTTGTGGTGTTCACTACGATATCCAGAGTGCGCCACAAGTATTGTACGTCACTGAATTACCTGTATTCCCTGTTATATGTTACACTGTCAATGCGATCGTCAATTGAGACCGTCAATAAATTCTACGAGATGGAAAAAATGATGCACGTCTTATAAGATCCGTACTTGTCGAAATTTTTTCAAAAACTTTTCTCTTACAAGATAAACGGATCTTTCCATTTGGTGTTCTTGGAGCTCATAATCGGCTTGCTTACTTGCATCTTCCAAATCTTTAATCAGCACATGAATAATGTGGATTTTATCTAGATCAATTATAAACGTGTTACAAACAGTATAATAATAAAACAGGCAAACTTTATATACGGAAAAGTGTTTCGTCAATTTTGATTTCTTCTATTACGACCAATAGAAAATAATCTCACACGAAGAAGGATGTGGAAAATTTTTAAGAATACCAAATTTATATTGTCAAGAGAATTTTCGCCTTTCTCATGAGAAAATAGTTCCCCACAATTCAATAACATGGACCCAGGGCAATATTAAGATGATATTATTTTAAAGTTCATAACAATAATTCAGAGATGTAATTAACCAAAAATTTTAAATCATCAGCAAAAAGCAATTTCTCACAAGTTATTATATTTGGTAAATCATTAATAAAAAGAATAAACAACAAGAGTCCTTGGAGTACCCAAGAAGTAGCATAGAAAGACAAATATAGTAGTTATTAAGTAACATTCTGTAGTCGATTATTATGGTATGAAGTAAACAATAGCAATAACGAAGAATGAAAGCCAAAGTTATTTAATTTCTGCAAAAAGATCATGGCAGATTGTATCAAACACCTTGCGGATATCTAAGTTGACATCAACTTATCGTTGAACATTATCTTCATCATACAACAAAATTCGGTTAAGCATGCTAAATTATAGATAGTTGATAGTTTTCCATAAATCCATACTGATCCATTAGAGCTATTTAAGTTTTTTTGCAGGGTATTTTGGATGTTAACTATCTTATTGCGCTATTCTGAAAGGTCACGATAGTTAATACACTATGCAATTGTTTTTGTTCTGATTTGAAAATATTAAATTTTCTCTAAAACATTTGAAATCCTTTGCTCTAAAGTTTTTCAGTTGGCAGATGGTACAAAGTTTTATGAAAATCCTATCACCGATCATCACACTGTCTGCAAGAGACAGTTTGCTAGGAAAGAACAACCCTGGCTGTAACTACATCCTTGATTGTACCTACCATCCTTAAAATAGTACCAACATAAAATGTCAAGTCAAGTCAGTCAATCGATCGTCCAAGTGCAACGTGCGACTTGCACCGGCAAATTCCGTATCCATCGGGATGCATCCGGCACACTGCCGTATGTACATAATGTAAATATTGTACAAATTATCATGTAAGACGTTTGCATAATAAATGCTCGTAAACTGCCGTACGCGTAACCCTTCCACATCAACTCTGCGGCTACGACAGACGTCCACCATACCACTTCGACACCACAATAAAATAAAAATCTGATGGTTTAATAAATTCTCCTTAAAAAAGGGCCTTTATTATCAAAACGGCAATCTGCTATTGTTACGTACACAAACTAGTAAGCATTCTTAAAAAGTCAAAAGGTCAATTTCTCAGATTTACATTACGCTTATCTGCTCGGAATTTCGACTATAAGCAAGATCGTCAGAAAAAGTTTTTGTGTAATCTAGACGGTATTACGAATGGAATGCATTCCTGCTCCAGATAGACAGAAATAGAAATCAATTGCCCAGAAATTTGAAACTATTGCTAAAGTCCCAAATTGCTTGGGAGCCGTTGATAGAAACCATTTAGAATCGTCCACCCTCTCAACGCGATGTATATCAAATATAAAACATATTTTCTATAGTTCTGATGACAGTAGCTGATGCATAAATCCGATTTGTTTACGCTAATGTCGGAGCGTATGGGAAAGACTGCGATTCTAACTGTCAACTGTGGAGATCTATCATTAACGGCACCACAGATCCACCGAAAAACAAGTGCTTTCCAGGCACAGAACTATATGGATTACCATGTTATAGGAGAAGACGTTTTTGGCTTACATCAGCATCTCCTGAAACGGTTTTGTAATTGAGAACACGTTGTCGATCTCAAGTTTTGAAGATGCCCCTTCGGGTGAAATGAGAAGAAGTTAGGCTGTTAGCCACACATGTAAGAGGTGTATTGAAAGATTACGTCTGAAGCAGATTCAGTGAGTTTGTAATTATCTAAAATTTGATTTATCTTGGTACATACTTTTCACGAAAAATGATTCTGTATTGTAATTTCATATTTGTTCTAAATAAATACCATTGGCTGTTTTCTTAATTTTAATCAGCCGATCCACATCTACATCTGGTAAATCGGTCACTTTTA
Source organism: Abscondita cerata (assembly GCA_030710515.1). Taxonomy (NCBI): domain Eukaryota; kingdom Metazoa; phylum Arthropoda; class Insecta; order Coleoptera; family Lampyridae; genus Abscondita; species Abscondita cerata. The sequence continues at coordinate 58,364 of JALBCR010003757.1, read as the reverse complement.
AAAAAAAATTATTCAACTTCACAAAAATAAATCAATCGCTATCAAGTTAAAACAGAAACTAAGCACTGCGTGTGTGAAGGCTGTGATTGTTTTCTGTTCCTTGGACACGAATTCGCACCTCAGATAAACCTGATGAAACCTATTCGTGTCGAGGGAGTATTCGGTACTCTACGGTTTCATTAGGTACCAAATAGAAACAAAAACCTAAACACTGTTTCACAAACGATTACAAACTAACCGAAAACGTTCCAAACCGAATGGAACCGCATACGTATAAAACAGTCCTAAGTATAATCATTGATTATATATACTTCTGTACGTGTTAAAAATAAATAATTTCTAATAGTGAAATACGATACGGCTACGTATACTTCACGATATGTGAAAGAAAGTGATACTATTCTTAACAATATACTAAGTAGGTATAGTAAGTTAGGCATGTAGTATATCATTTCTCTGCAAAAACCTCTTTTATTAACCTGACGTCACAACTTTTATGGTGAAAATCACGTGAGGTACTGGATTGCGATTTTCATTTATTAGTAAGTTAATTCTCCATAGGAATAGAATGACGTCACGCAGCAGTTTGTTACAAGATTGTCATGTTTGCATCTGATTTGAAGTGCAAGAAAGTATACTTGCAACATCTTGAAGTAAGGTATGAAATTAAACCACTACCCAGGTTTCAATATGCCGACGTTTCGCTTGGCCTATCCAAGTTTTACCAAAGCGTCTTAAAGTTAGGGCTATCATTAAAATAAAATTCCAACAAGCACCCATGTATACCTTGATATATCTTTTAAGAATAGTTATAAAAAAATTATGATTCCCATTTAAAAAAAAAAGTCGATGACCTCATAACTAATTTTTTTTTCATCAAAAAGAGGGCGATTTCAAATACTAATCCACATGTCCGAGCATATTTCCTAAAAAAAACTATCTTTGCTTAACTGAATTTATTCCAAGTTAGAGATTCGCACTGTATATAAAATGAATAAAGTACAGACAAATTACAAAAATCGACGTAATAAACATTCAAATAAGATACAGTTTATCATTAAAGTTTTAAAAAATCAGTACTTAGAAATTCATCTATGCTATAAAAAGCATTGGCTAACAGGAATGATTTTAGTCGGTTCTTAAATTGTAATTGATTTCAATTTTTAATTTGGGCACGAATTACATTATAGAATTTAATTCCAGAGTAATTAAAACTAACCAAACCTATATAATAGTATATTATACACCAAGTTGTGAAGTCTATCATTATTGTCTTAGCACCAGTTTATTTTGCGAGGGTACCGCCCCGAGCGAAATAAGGTGCGTAGGCAATAATGGACTTACAACCATGGTGTATATTCTATTTTTTCTACTACTAGCCAAATTTAAGCAAAAAATAAAAAATAAACATTTTTCTTGTAAAAATCAAGTAGCACAGGAATTTATATATAACTCTAACCGTGATCACGTAGCAGTTTGAGCTGGCAAAAATTTAAAAACTACTTTAAAATTAACATTTTGGGGCTCGTAAAATATAATTTTAGTGAAAATTGTTTGTATTCCTCTGTATATCTCCTGCTTTAGTGGTTTATTTTTTAAGTCCATTTGGGCTGTTACAATTTGTGCTCTGCTTTAGGGAAGTAATCGTTGGGAGATGTTAACTTCAATTGAAGTGCTTTTTCACGTTGCAATTTAAGAATGTTCCTCCGTAATTTTCTTTACCTAAGAGTATTTGAGCTGCAAGCTTGAGTAGTTTTGGTATAACTAGAGATGTTAACGGGCATTTACTGCTTCGCCAATATACCTTGCATCATTTAAATATTGGTTTCAGAAATTGACACTTGTAATTCATTTAGAATGGCAAGTGTTCACCACATACTCGTTAAGTTTTTAGAGTCGAGATTTTTATGCAACAGATCGGACCTTCCAGATTCTGTTAACCATTCAAAATATCTACAACAAAATGTTTGTAATTTACTTAAAATTCTTAATGAACTTAACTCGCCTGGTTAAATCTCCTTTGGGAAACCTGAAAAACTGATTCTACCATCATATTTAATAAATAAATAAATTCAGGTTATGTATTTGCGGTTATGGGATGGGGCGCGAATTTTAAACTAATGGCATTTTTTTATTCAAATAATTTTATCGTGTTAGGTAATTTTAAGCAGCAAATAAGTTAAAGATAATCACCTGGATATACAAAATTATGTTTCACTCGTTTTTGTTAAACAACTATTCTTAGATTCTCAAAAATTTGAAATTGTCCATTATTAACCTAGGTCAACAATAGAAAAATTATTAACCACTAATAGAGAAATTCAACTTCCAGTTGGCTAGGAGACGCAATAATTGTCCACTTCACAGCAAGTAGTAGAAAAACTAAATTATACCGCCCCAGGGTTGAGTAGGAATGAGTATCTGTATCGAAATGTGAGTCATATTTTAAAAACTGTTCATTATATCAATAAACATTCAAATATAAATAAGCAAAGCACGGTCACGATTTGAGCTGTCTGAAAGCGCTTCTGCAGTCACTCCTGTATCCCAGTCCAGGGATCACTGGAATTACTCTACGCTACAAGTGGAAAATACACCCTGATACAAACTTAGCATTACCCCACATTAAAATTGCATAGGACACATCAGAGTTAAAGTAACCAAAATATACATTTAATACTGTTCTCTGTGAAACTCGAGTTCTCAGTTCTCGTATAAGGTAAAATATAAGTTCCATAGCTTAACATAACTGCAAAGAATTCGACTGCGTACCTCCACAACACACCACCTGGAATCTATATGATGACCTCAGAAAAGCAACAGTGGCCAAATTAAGACTGTATAATCTTAATTTTTCCAGTAGAATGTCATGGGAGGCGCATGTCAAATGCCATAAACAAGTCCAAAAACTTGCAACAAGCATACTCGCGATGTTTAAATGCATGGCAGATCATGCTTATTAGTTTTATAATTGCCGTTGTCGTTGAATGTTCTTTCCTAAATCCATGTTGATCTTTAAAAAATATATTATTTTTTCTCGAAATAGCTTACCAATTGTTCTTTTACAGTCGATTCAAAAATTTTAGTAAATATGAGAATTATAGATACAGGTCTATAATTTTCTGGACTTCATGCGTCCCCTTTTTAAAAAATAGGAACCACTTTTGAAATTTTTAGACATTTAGGAAAGACATTTGTTTTAATACACAGATTAACAAGCTTGGTCAGCGGATAAATAATGACATATTAATTACATTCAATATTTGAAGGTTAAAACCGTAAACGTCCTTGCTAGTTAATTTTTTTTAATTTTGGACCATATCTCGTATTGTATTGTAATATGACACCTCTTTAAAACTAAAAGCGTCTTTAGGAGATGAGCTTCTAACAAATTCAGATGGATTTCCATGTGTTAGGAATGCATCGATATCCCTGGCCATACAGGAGTAATTATTAATCGATTCCGAAGAAATTACATATTATATTTAGGTATACCTACTTTCACATTTGTTTTTGATGATTTGCTGAAAACACTTTGGGGACATATAATAGTATATTATTAAATTAGTTTGAGTTGAATAATAAAATTATTATGCCACACAAATGAAAAACAGTATATTATTAAATTTCGATTAAATTAGTTGTACTTATAAGCAGTTTATTGTTGAACGAGAGGATGGAGTAACTAGAAGAAAACTTATTTCACTTAAACAGTGACTATATACCCTAGACTTTCAACCACTTTAATTGAGGACCAATACCGATAGATGTCGTATGCATCTTTACGGAATCTTTGTTATATATTTCAATAATTAAACACACCAATAAACGAATTAAAAAGATTTTTTTAATAAATTTCAATGTTTATTAAATGCTTTATGGTTACACTACTGTAAGTGACGATGCGAGTGGCGATGCGACTCCTCTTGGTCCCACGACATCTATCGGTATTAGTCCCCAACTAAAGCGGTTGAAAGTCTAGGATATATAGTCACTGACTTAAGTATATAAATTTCAGTTTAGTCTATACATAGAACGTCTATTACAAAAATTAATTGTGCACTTTTACGTCTGCGACTATTTGTCGGGATACACTACAACAGTGGGTGATGTATTCACATTTAATTGCATAAATGTTTTAACTTCTTAATGAGTATCTATTTAAGATGCTTGAAAACATTAGTGAGAATTTATGCAATCTAACTTTTCTGCCGTTGAATAAAGTCACCGATTTAAATATCATTTTACAATATTGGAAAATATTGTTTACATTTCAATTATATCTGTAAGGGCCGATGTTCCCACGTAATATAAGTTCCTAAAAGTTCAGTTATCTATGTATGCAATTATGTGTTTTCTAAGAAAATCTTTCATTCCTAATCTACTAAAATTTTAGAAAACGTAAAACTAAAGTGGTCAGACAAGTTGTGAATAACCGCGATCATAATAACATCCACACATACAATTTTCTTAATCTTTTAAAATTATTTTTAATTTAAGTATAACGTGGTGTTGCTGACGAACAGGAAATAACCGATTAAATATTTACTAAATGGTTTAATTTAATAAAACTACAATAAAATCTTTAAAAAATACTAAGTAATTGTCAAAAAAATACAACTAACAATAAAATCTAAATAAAGACCGAGTTTAATTTTACGTGATTATTGTTGTTCTGCTTTATGTCAACTGCGCTTTAGAATATTTACGTTACGTTTTTTTTTAAACACATGCATATATAATAACGTACGTGATTTTTTTAAATATTAAAGTTTTTCATTAATTTCCATTGTTTTATTCATTATATTTTACTATAATTTTGATTAAAACTGAGTCATTGATAAAATACTTTACCATACAAGTAGTGTTTCGAACTTAAAATTGTATGAAATTTTACCTGGTTTGTTTTCCAACAATAAGACTAAAAAAATGAACTTACCTTCTTATTTTAGTCTTCTTTAAAACTCATGACCTTTAAAAATACAGATTTGTAGGTTTTATTCTCGAACAGCACACAAACAACATGCTAAACTTGTTGCTTACTTATGAGAGTCAGGGACATGCGGGAGAAGAGCCAGAATTAAAATAATTGCCCCTCCCACTGAGAAATCAGGTAGAAAATTATTAAAAAACTTAACACAATAGTAGTTTAAACACTGATAACGAGTACTAATAGATATTTTAAATTTTTTATTGATGTTATTCCAGTTATTTTGTTTTTACCTAGCAGTAAAAATTTTAGGCATCCCACTTTACACGTGTGATAATTGTAAGCATTCTTTTCTAAGAATGCGAGACAAAAACACATTTGAAAGTGGATTATTGGTAAATGACTATCATATCGGAAATATACAACCAAAATTGACGAATTGTTTGTAAAACCAAATGAATTGGCTATTCATTCTCATTGATTGATTTAGGTTATTGTTTTAATCCTAAATAATATTTTATTTATAAAATTGCACATACAGGTAGTCCAATAAATATAGAAATTTACATAACCAAAATCTTTATCTACGATTTTTCTTTTGAAATTGTTAGTTGGTATAAGAATAGAAAAACCGCAAAAATCAGTTCCGGGGGTACAGAGCAACAACCCCAAAAAAACCCGCTCTTAAAAACCGTGTTTTTTGCCAATAACTCGTTATACTTTAGAGATATCGAAAAATACCTTAGACAAAAAAGCTTATTATACAATTTATTGCCATAAAAAAAGTCTCTTCTATTTTTTTCGTAAAACTAGTATTTTACGAGATATTAATATTTAAAAAGATAAAATTTGCCAATCTCACTGTGTGCAAAGTTTCGCTTTTTCGAAAATTTTCGCGCGCCGTTCACGAAAAAATTGAATTACACGAAAACTACAAAAGATAGGAAGAAAAATCAAAATCGGTTTTGAAGGGGCGATACAATAGAACATATTTTGTTACTGATAGTTTCTAGTATAACAACGTAACAATATCGTATATTTGTATGATGGATTATACGATTTTAGCTACTTGGAATGTAACAACATTTTTAAATCTACCCGGTCAAAAAAAGTAGGTAACTGTGCATGGAATACGACCATATCATTCAAAATTATGTTATATGTATCCAGGTGGAATAAAATACTATTGAAAGGGAGGACAATTTTAACAGACACAGGCACGCGCCGGTTTTAATGTATACAAAGATGCGCGTGGGTCCTATAGAGTATACTATAACTACCCTATAAAGCAACAAGAGGCAGAAGTATGATAAATTATCAGCTCAAGGATCGGAAATAAACGGAGGAAGAAACTGTTAATCTCAGGTTCGTGGCTTAGAGCCCCACGTTAGGCGCCAAATATTTTGTTACGTTTAGGAAGATAAAAAGGTAAAATGCCTTCAGTCGGTGAGTGGCGTCCGTTCAACAAAAAAAAAAAAAAAAAAAAAAAAAAAAAAAAAAAAAAAAAAAAAAAAAAAAAAAAAAAAAAAAAAAAAAAAAAAAAAAAACCCCCCAAAAAAAACATTAAATTTTAAAAAAGAGTATGTATCTTATATTGATAAATGTTTTATTTAATGTCCGCAATTATGTATGGAATACAATATGAGATAAATGTCCGCCTCTGTTAGCCTCACAAATGCGAACCCTATTGAGCACATTTTTCATTACATTCTCACACATTTCACGCGGTAAGTATTTCATTAATTTCATCACGAATATTTGGTTTGAGTTGCTCCAGCGTTCCTGGTTTGTTAGCATAAACCTTGATTTTCAGATATCCCTACAAAAAGAAGTCCGGAGCAGTCAAATCAGGCGACCGTGGAGGCCAATCAACATCACCATTTCTTGAAATAACTTGTTGTGGAAAGAAATCACCCCACACTCCCAACTACCCCAAAAACTAAGTTACAATTAAAATTAATTACCTATACTTACCACCACAACCAAGACTGTCACTTTTAATGGATGCAAAGGTGACTGATGAATAATTTGAGGGTTTTCCATTGCCCAGAACCGACTATTCTGTTTATTCACATATCCATTCAAATGAAAATGTGCCTCGTCACTCATTATGATTTTTTCATGAAAATCTGGGTTGTCATGGGCTAGCTGTAACATCCTATTGGCATATGTACGGCGGCGTAAATGGTCTTCTGAAAGAAGCTCTTGTGTCAACTGAATCTTAAATGGAAACAAATGCAAAAATTGTGGCCAAAGTTGTTCTTTGAAGACCAAGCTCCTGAGCACGGCGTCGAATTGAGGTTGATGGACTGTTTTGAACACTTTCTTGAGCAGCAGTAATGTTTTCAGCCGATCTTGCAGTACGTGTGGTCCATGCTGGGCGTATCAGCTACAGTCCTCTTTCTTCGAGATCATTCACTTTACGATAAATAGTGCGTCTTGTTGGCACGTTGTTTCTCCCAAAAATTTCACGTAACTTTCTCATCGTCACAGTAATCGATGATTGAATTTGATAAAATGTTTTAACGATTAAAACATGTTGGTTTACAGAATATTTTTCCATAATAAATTTGGCACGTCTCTACTTCACGACTGCCAAATATGAACTGTCAAAACTAATGTTTTCCAAAATGGCGGCAAAACAAAGTAGTATACCTTCCCGGCGGACACCTACTAAAGATTACTATTTGGAATATACTTTAAAAATCACAAGGTGATCTATCCGAACAATATCGTTAAATTTAATTAGAAAATACACAAAAAAAAGATGAATATTACAGTTTATTTATTTATTCGTATGGTACATTTTAAATATTGTATTGTGATGTAAGTGTTATGTATGGTGCCCCAGAAGATCAGTATAAACCTGTATAGTGTGGTGACGAAACCGTGTGCAATTGTGAATTGGTTTGTCTTGGCAAAGCATTTGTATTGTATGGTGATGTAAGTGTTATGTATGGTGCCCCAGAAGATCAGTATAAACCTGTATAGTATGGTGACGAAACAGTGTGCAATAGTGGATTGGTTCGTCTTAGCAAAGCATTTGCTTCCAAGGTTTAGGAAAACCACTAAAACCTAAACATGCCAACTTTTACCCACCTTAGTATTCATATGTAATGATAATAATTAAGTGTATAAACATTATAGAAGGTAAATAAGAACATAAAATATAACCCACTGCATAACGACATATATAATTGACCGGTCCAAGCGCCACTCACGACATTCAATTCTTGAAACAATAGTGCTTGGGTATGTGTGTGTGCGTGTATGCGGGATACCAATTTTAACGGGATCTTGATTACGCAAGTCTTATTTCCATGAATATCTCATACACACTACATAGAGTAAACTCATGAAATTTAAAACTTGGACACCACAATTTCTGTAAACAAAAGTTTGCACATTGTGAAGCGGGCTTAAGGGTATCATTTACAATTCTAACAGCAGGTAGTCTCAGCAGGGGTTATCTTATAGAAGGATTGTAGAATGAATCATTACACTAAGCACGTTTTAGAAAATAGGTAATTTACGTTGCTTACTTAATTTTTTCTTTAAAGAATATATTTGAAGGTATCGCTAATTAAACACCATAGCTCGATTAATTATCGAATCAAAATTTTGTTTAGGAAATGTTTACAAAATAAAATTAGAAATAATTTTGATTTAAAAACGTCTACAAGCAATAACTTTTAAATTAAATCAAAAAACTAAACATGGTTATTTGGGTTGACCGATTATTACTTATTTTTAAATAAATCTAACCTACTAATTATTGTAAGTTATTAAAAAAATCATTAAACTCTCTATTCATAATATTTAGTCCTTACAAAATGTATATTTTATGACGTTTCATTTTTTTTGTAGTTAATATAAAAGTGAAAATAAAAACTAAGGCAATTCTTATTGTCAACGTATATATTTAGTTTTTGACAAGAATTTATTACATAATTATAATTAAGATACCAAGTTATAGTTTAAAATTAAATGAAAACTTTTTTTTAAATAAAGGTATTACTATATAAATAAATATAAGAAATCAATAATGGGTGTGACCTCCATTATTTTGATACATTCTTGGAGGCGTCTGCTCATTGACGCTATCAAGGTATCAATATAATTAATATTAATCGTTTCCCATGCGGTATCAATGGCTGCAATTAGTGCATTACGGTTTACTGGTATAAAATTTGGCCCTTGTTGTCTTCGGATAACAGCAAGTATTCGAGCCCAAACATTTTCGATAATGTTAAAATCTGGGCTTTTTGCTGGCCAGGGTAACAGCTCCAAGTTATTTGCTTGTATCCAGTTGCGCACAACCTGCGAAGTATAGGGTCATCATATCCCGATAGTTAATTATCGAATGTTCCAAGAAAATATGTGTAAATAGTAAATGGAATCTACTAAGTAACGTTAAGTCGTTAATTATAGTTACATAACTCTCCTTTCATAAGATATAGTTCATATTAATATGCTTATTGTAAAGCTTCGTACACACCTGAACAACAAACCGAGGAACAAACAGAACAACGAACCGAACGGCAATCGGAACATTAATTTGGACGGTGCTACGTACGAATTTTAGAACAGATTCGCAAGTCCTGATTGTTCCACGAACGGTTTGCGGCGTTCCCGCAACTTGTCGGTTTTTTCCGACATCAAAGAAAATGCGCGCGAATGCGTTTGCAGGTTTGGACGAATCTAAACAAAACGGCGAACAAACTTATGCGGGAGAATTAAATTATTTATTTTTTGTCCTCCCTTTTGTGGGTTTGTTGTGTTTTAGGTAATATTATGGAGTTGACAGAAGAAAAATGTTTTAAATTAATCAGTGTTTAAGAATGCAAGAAAAAAATGATGTCCCTATTAGCATCATTTGGGCGGGAAATTTCCAAAATAAAAAAAAAAGCGAAGTAAATTATAATAATAATATATAATTTTTACTCTTCTTTGTGCGTAAAATTTGGTTGGACTATCTTCTTGTTTTCCGCAATTTTCTCTTCTCAATAATAAATATATATGAACTGAAAACTACTGAAAATAATTATGGGAACAGCACAAACGTTCCGTTTTGTTGTTCGGATTGTGGAAATCATAAAAGATCGTTTGTCGTTCTGTTTGACTTTCGGTTCGTTGTTATGTTTGTTGCTCGGTTTGTTGTTCAGGTGTGTACGAAGCTTTACAACTTAAGCAACAATTTTTGGCGAATAAAGATTAGTTTGTGATGTAATATTAGAAACACAAATTTATATCATATCAAATTTATGACAACTTAAAACCAAGAACGTGTATGTTATTGCTAAGAAATTATTAAGGAAAAAGCGCAATTGCAGTGTAAATATTTATAATTAGATATTTTCGAAAGTTTATAAGTCCTCTATTGTAATCTTAATACTTAAAAGAAAATCCTGTCCATTAGCATTATAAGGAAATGGCTTTTACTTTATGAATAAGTTTCAATAACAATAGAATATCCTTGCTTGTTTAATTTACTTCCTTTGAGTCATATTGGGTTGTTACATTGGTCATTAGAAGTATGTAATAAATAAACAATTACCTACTGTTTGAGGAGGGTTAGTGTGAACCAATAAATAAAGTAACAAATGTAAATTCCATTTTAGTTTAAAATTTCCAAGTGTTGTGAAAATGCCACCCCATCTCGGTGCTGATTTGAAAGCGCGGATTGTTTCGGAATTAGCGGCGGGCCGTAGCGTGCGTGAAATTTCACGTATGTTAGATATACCAAAAAGCACCGTAGGGCATTATCGAGTAAAATGGAATCATGAACACACTTTGGAAAGAGCCATCGGAAGTGGTACACCTAAAGTATCTACACGTGCTGAAGATCTCGAGTTGTTTCATTACGTAACAGAGCAACAAGTTTTTATTTTCACTTTTTATATTAACTACAGAAAAATGAAACGTCATAAAATATACATTTTACTAAATATTATGAATAGAGAATTTAATGATTTTTTTTTTAATAACTTACAATAATTAGTAGGTTAGATTTATTTAAAAATAAGTAATAATCAGTCAACCCAAATAACCTTGTTTAGTTTTTTGATTTAATTTAAAAGTTATTGCTTGTAGACGTTTTTTAAATCAAAATTATTTTTTAATTTTATTTTGTAAACATTTCCTAAACAAAATTTTGATTCGATAATTAATCGAGCATGGTGTTTAATTAGCGATACCTTCAAATATATTCTTTAAAGAAAAAATTAAGTAAGCGACGTAAATTACCTATTTTCTAAAACATGCTTAGTGTAATGATTCATTCTACAGTCCTTCTATAAGATAACCCCTGCTGAGACTACCTGCTGTCAGAATTGTAAATGATACCTTTAAGCCCGCTTCACAATGTGCAAACTTTACAGAAATTGTGGTGTCCAAGTTTTAAATTTCATGAGTGTACATTATTGAGGTAAGAATTCCTCCAAAAATTCAATTTAAAATAAAAATGTTCTTTTGGGACTCCTTCAGTGTGGAGGTAGGGGTCCCAAAAGACCATTTTTATTTTACATTATTGAGATTGTCACTATACAAAAAAAACAAGCGTTTACCGCAGAACTCCACATCGCAGTAAAAAGCGAAAATAAAATTGCGTTTTGAAAAAAAACTGGTTCAAACAAAATCTATAGACAATAGAATTTCCAACAACTTTTTTTCCATTAACTTTTTTTGTAAAATTGATATCGATGGAGATATTGTTACAACAATTGTCACGTGATTTTTATCTCAGTAATTACTTAACGGATCAAAAAATAGTTTAAACAAAAAATGTGTATAATTAAATTATAAACAACTTTTATTTGAAACAAAAATGTGTAAAACGAATATTTTTTTTAAATATTTAAAAATTCGAAAATCTGTGTAGGTGAACGGCCCTTTTAGCTAAATCGAATATGCCCAAAATCTAATCAGATCTGCGGAATTATAAATAAGGTTCAAGTACAGTTTCATAAAAAATCTGACGGGTAGTTTTCTTGATATCTTATTTAGATAGTGACGGATGGCCGGCCGTCGGACATAATTATTTTTTGCTTCATTATAACGTAGGTACTAACTCTAATTCGTCGGAAAACGTGAAAAAAGGGGTGTTAAAATTTTCGGTTTGGAGACCGTCGCATAACTACCCATCTTATTTCGTAAGGTGTGGAGTAATAAAACAAATACATTATACACAAACATTTTATTAAGATAAGTGGTATGAGATCTCTACAGAAAATACAAATATGTAATAAATAAAACGGATAAAATTATTTAAAAATTCTGATCTTAGTAGAATCGTTCAAGTCACGGCTGACGAGCAATTTTACTAATTCTCCAATGGTATGTTATTCGTTGGCACCTCCGTCAACTTCAGGTCCATTTTCATCAACTGGACAAAGAAATGGTTCTAGAGCGTTAACTTCTTGAGCAAACGGTCCTTGATGGTCCTCGATCATGTTAGTAGCAGAGTCTTCCATTTCACTGTCATTAGTGTTATTTAAAATTTCTCCTTCGACGTTAACGGTGTTAACAAATAAATCTTTTAGTTGCTGTAAAGTAACTTTGTTTTTATTCAACTATTTACGTTTCTACTTATTGCACAATGTAGGTTTTCTTCAATAGTATTTTTTACGATGAATTTATGGACAGTGGTTTCTCTAAAAAAATTAATTAAAACTATTGGTGAAATATAGAAGAAAATGTGCTACTTTGTTTGGCCAATACGGTGAATTCGACCTACAGCTTGTAACTCATCTCCAGGGTTTAACAAGGGTTCGACTAAAATTACATGAGTGGCTTCAATAATGTTCAAACCCTTTGAACCCAGAGAAATTGGTAACAATAAAGTTGTTATTTTACTTTTCTAAAAATTAAAGAGCGCATTTATGCAACGATTAAAACCACAATAGAATATATACTTTAAATGTTGTTAAACTTTGTTGTGTAGAAGATTGTAACATTATCTCAGTGGAAACTCCGTTAGCTAGTAAGGCAGCTTTTGCAATTTTCAAAACTGATGACCAAGTTGAAAATATTAAAATTTTGATATCTGGATTTTCATTTTTCAATGTTATAACTAGTTTAACAACTGCCTCTATTTTAGTGGAGTAGTTTCCTTTAATTTTAATAGTTTCAGAATTTTTTCAACTTGACCAGGTCTAATGTAGGAAACATCTTCCACACTTTGGGATTGTCGACAAACAGAACACATAATACGTTTAGTCAACGACTAAAATTAATGTAATGTTACTGGGTTATGTAATGATTACTTCTACCTTTTCTAATATGACTTCCATGCATTCTAAACAGTAGCAGTGACCGCAAGTTAAAATACTCCAGTGTTCCTGTAATATATTTTGACAAATTGGACATGGATCTGGACTTTGACCTTGGTACTGTTGCAAACGAAGTGTTTCTAAATACTTGTAGATGCCGAGATTTCTTTCTAAAGCAACCATATTTTGAAGTTCTTCATTTTTCAGAATTGAAATTTGATATTCCATCTACCAAAAAAGATTGACAACTAATTAATTTGTTTTGGTTCAAAGAAATCACCTGTTAACTTACCTCGTGTTCTTCAATAAAATTAATATTTTGTAGTTTATTTTCAAGAACTAATGATAATTTTTTCAATATTTTCTCAGTTCTTGAAGATTTGTTGGTTTCTTCGCTTTTCTCCTTTAAACTTAATCTAATTTTGCACATGTTAATTTCATCGTGGGCACAAACTTGCTGATCTAAGTAAGTCCAAAATTTTCTCATTTGCTGGAAAAACAATTTTAAAAATTCGGAATTTTTCCCAACTCTATAAACCTTAAACTCTCTTTTTTGTCGTTCTAATATTCGAAAAAACAGATCACCATCTTTTAATAAATCTTCATCTGCGCCCTTCGTTTTTCCTAAATTGTAAAGCGCTGTAATTTAGAGACGATTAAAAACAATGAACCGAAATTTCGAAAATTTACCTTTTAACATTAATTCCTCGCTTGTTGGCTTCCAAGTGCCTTTATTCGATATGTCTTCATCTTCTTGAGATTGCTTTGACATACAGAAAATTATCGATTCGTATTTTCGCATTTGCATGCTAACGGTACAAACAAGGCATTTCCTTTTCTTCTTGTTTTTCTTTTCATTTTCTGGACGTAAGTGACATTCCATTGCCTCGTTCACTAAATTTTCATTTACTTCAAATTTACCGTTACTGTCTTCTCCCTGATAAGTATACATTTTATCAAGTAGATTAATAGTGGAGTCTCTATTGTCGTATAATTTTTTGTCCCATGTACCTATTAAGTAAAGCATTTTTTGCACATTTCGTACACTACAATTTGTAGGATTAGGACTATGTGAAACGTCATATTAATTGGACTTACTCAACAGGTTGGCTGTGTGCATTTTGTAATGCTGTCGAAATGCGCATGTACAGATCTTCATCTAAATCCATTGTTAATGTCCATTGAAACAGTTCCGTATACCATTGACCAGGTTCTAATAAACTTTTGGTTTGCAAATCATTTACTGTATCAATTGCCAATTTGGTTTCTTTATAAGTTGCAATATTCTTTAAACAAAATGATTCCAATTTGATACTTTTGTACAAACGAATCCTACCTGATTGATATATTTCGCCATGTATTTATCTTGCAAATTCAAGTAGTCCTGTTTGAGAGTATCATCTCTGAGAGTCGGGTGTGTAGGAGGATGGGTTTCAATAACTGCAGCTAAATTATACATAGTATGAATAAGTTGTAATGTATCCACAGATACAGCTTTTTTATTATCTTCTACATTAAATCTAGTCGCTAATTGTAGTACCTTCCGATATTCTTCTATAGCTTCTTGTTGTCTTTGTAACAATAAATAAATACCAGCCAAACCTACCAAATTATAAAATAAAAATTACGTTTTGTTGGAATTGAAACGTCACCATTTAAAGCTGAGACAACAATTCTTAAAGTATCATCGCTAACTATTATATTTTTTTCAATGATAGCGTCAAGTAAACCTTCCATTGATGTAACTGCTTTATTAGAGGCCAAATAACGACCCCTTGTCGCATTAGGATGATTACATGCTTGTCGAAGAGTTAGTAATGGATTCATTAGCTAGAAATTATGGTTTTTATGAAATAATTATATTTCTAAATTATTTACCTTCTTTAAATCTCTTTTATCTACTGAACACAGAGGTACGTCAGTGTCGTAATCATTAACTTTGTCCAAGAAAAAATTTGTGCACAGTTCATGCTCTCGTTGATAATAATATTTTTCTACGGCGGAAAATTCGATGACATACTCTTTGACGGTTTGTTTTGGGATATTAATCTAAAGAAAACATTGTATTTGAAAAATTGTCATTGTGCTTTCGTAATGGTGTGGAATATTACTCATTACTATATTAATAATATTAACAATTGACCTCAAAATAGACAAACAGTACAACACCATTTTATTAATAATATACGGACCAGATGAAGATGAGAAAGCTCAGAAGAAAGACGAATTTTGGGACGAAAGGTAGAGCATCGTAAAAAAACATAGTAGATTAATTATTCTAGGCGATTTAAACTGTCGTGTTGGCATGAGAAACAACAGCAAAATAGAAGCAATAGGGCAATAAGGTGAATTACGTAAAAATAACAAAGGCGATCGATTATTACAATTTTGCACGGAAAAGAATCAAATTATAATAAATACATTTTTTATGCATAAAACATACTCGAGACAACAAAGGTGAAAAGTCTATAATAGATTATGTAGTGATTAACAAACCATTTAGAAAAGATATAAAGGACGCAAAAGTAAGAAGAGGAGTCGAAATATACAGTGATCACTTTTTGGTAAGAACTAAGCTACAAATTGAAGAAAATAAACTGAAAAATAGTAAAAACACGAGTGTATAGAAAAGAAAACTATAAGAGTGCACAAATTAAAAGAAAAAGTAGCCGCTAAATTTGAAAAACAAATAGATGTGAAATTAGAAACCGAGACAAAATTATAGGAACAAATGAATTTAGAAGAACTGTGGAAGTATGTTAAAGAAACACTTTTAGAAACAGCAACAGAAATATGTTGAATAAATATGGTAACCAAAGGAAAAAAACAAACAAAATGGTGGAACGGCGAAATAAAAGAACAAATAAAAATTAAAAAAAAATATGGAAATTTTATTTAACAAATAGAATAGATAGAAACTATGCAGATTATAAACGGCAACGAATCAAAGTAAAAAATGATAACACTAGCTAATCAACAGACATAGGAACAATTTGGCAAAAGAATGTAAGAGAGCAGTAAGGGAATCAAAAACTATTTTATAGAAAATTAAAAGAATTAAGAAAACATAGAAAATATAGTTTTAAACAAGTGAAAACAAAAAACAACATAATTTTAACGGAAGGAAAACAAATTATGGAAAGATGGAGAGAATACTTTCAAGAACTTTACAATGAAAATGACATAAACAACAAAACACTAGAAGGAAAGATTACAAACACACAAGAAGAAGACAAAAATAATATAAAAATAGCAGAAGTGTTAGTGGCAATAAAAGAATTAAAAAGAGTGGAATCAGCCGGTCACGATAACATTACTGGAGAAATGTTAAAGAACATTGGGGTTAAAGGAATCACACTGTTGACCACAATATTAAACAAAGCTTGGAACACTGAAAATATTCCAAATGATTGGAGAATACGAATTACTATTCCTTGTTTCCAAAAGGAGATTCTAAAGACTGGAAAAACTATCGAGGCATAACATTACTTAGTATCCCCTTTAAAGTATACGAACGCGATATAGAAAAAAGGCTTAGGTTAGAAACGGAATCACAACTAGCAAAAGTACAAAGCGGTTTTAGAAAACAACTGATTGAGAAGGCTAGATTACAGGATGCAGAAATTTACATGGTATTCTTATATCTTGAAAAGGCATTTGACAGAATACCACAAATGGAAGTTTGGGAGAGTTTGAAAAGATGAAATGTTAGTCAGAAATTAAGATCGATAATACAAAGTTTGTACTACAATAACATGAATTATGTAAGAAAAGACAAAATGGAATCAGAAACTTTTAAAATCAATGACGGCTTAAGACAGGGTGGAGTAATGAGTCCAATGTTATTTACACTGGTAATGGACGACGTAATTAAACTAAAACAAAACTAATGGTGGTAGGTAACTCAAATAGACAAGTAAACATCGAAATAAGTGGGGAAAAATAGAACAGTTGACATCTTTAAATATCTTGGCCTCTTAACAGAAAACAATGGGAATATGGAATGTGAAATAACGAAGAGAATCAACAATGCTGCAAAATTATTTCACAGCTTAAGAAATGAATTGTTAGAAAAAAAAGGAAGTTAGCAAAAAACAAAAATGATGATATATAATACAATCTTTAGGCCTGTCCTTACATATGCAAGTGAGAGCTGGATATTAAACAACAGATTAAAAAGCAAAATACAAGCTATCGACATGAAATATTTGAGAAAAGTCCAAGGAATAACAAGAAAAGATAAGATACGAAATGATATAGTATGGAAAGATTAAGTAATTGAGTCAATTTTAAGTTTTATAGAGAAACAACAACTAAAATAGCTAGGACATATGTGCAGAATGGATAATGGGCGTCAAGTGAAAACCATATGGGAAGCTGGAGTTCAAAAAATGAAGAAAAAGGGAATACCAAAGAAGACCTGGAATAAAGAAGTGACTGCAGTTCTAAAAAATAAGAAGAAAACATGCTTAGAAGCAAAAAGTGAAGCACCAAATAAGAAGACCTGGAGCAATTTTGTACACCATACATGAGCTTATACAACTGATAAGTAATTTGTAAAGGTTAAATTTTATGGAAATGTAAATTAAGTTGTTACACCTTACACCATAGGGTAAAAGGTTTATTGATTATACAGGGTGATTCAGCTAACCCGTTCATTAGAAGTTTATGGACTTCCCGTTGAAATATTTGTTTAAAAATTTGGAATAGGGGATTGCTAGAAAAGTTCTATTTAATTAAAATATTTCAGCTCTTCTAGCACTTCCGGTTACACCGGAAGTGGCTACCAACTTTCTTATTTTAAATGGAATGATACATTTTTTTGTATATTTGGATTCTACGCTAAAATCTGAGTTACTTTCATGTAGCACAACCTATATGAAAAATCAATAGTTTTTGAGATATTCTCATTTTTTGAGAAAAATTGGTTTTGTAGTATTGTTTTCAAACGCTTGTCAATGATTGAAAAGAAAGTTATAGTAACAAAATTTGGGCTATACTTAGGAGGACTGTTAAGTTTTTAAATGATGTGTAATTTGACATCTCATTATTTACAGGGTGTTCAAAATGTTTGGCTAAATCTGACTAACTTCAACTGCCCAAAAGTCAAATTTTTTAAATAGAACACCCTGTATCTTGTTGCTCTATGTGATGGAGAATTAAGTGGTCTTTCAATCTTCATAAGGGTTCCCTATACCTATCTGTTACCATTTTCCTGCTATCGATGTATTTACATTCGACACACAATATTTCTATATTTTATTAAATAATTTCTGACTAGTGGCCTGTGGAAATTAAAACAATGTGCCTTATTTATCAAACTTGTAAACGTCGACGTGACACATTATACACGATATGGAAATCCACCAAGAATATTCGAAAGAACTTGCCGTTTGCTTAACGAGAGATATCTACATTTATGGCCTCTAAATAAAATTACATTGGAAAAAATAGAAGCAAATTAATTTAATTATTAATTTAGCAACTGTTCGATATGCCGTCCGTGGTTTTCTAAGCACAATAAAACTCTTCTGTTAACTTCAGCTATTGTGGATTTTTGAACCATTTGCACATCTACTTCAGCGAAGGCAGTTCGAACCCGATGTAATAAGTCATCTCTGTTATGGACTAGCCTTGAATAGACTTTAGTCTTGACATACCCCATAAAAAGAATCCAGGGGTGTTAGGTCAGGTGATCTGGGAGGCCATAGAGATGGACCATTGCGTCCAAACCAACGATCTTCGAACATATGGGATAATTCTTGATAAACCTCATGGGTTGAATGGGCTGGAGCACCATCCATTTGGTACCAACATGAATTTAGAAGATTTAGGGGTAAATTTTCCAAAAAATTTGAAACCACTCTAAGCATTTCTAAAAATTTGCGAGAATTTAAATTTTCGTCATACACTTCAAAACAAACACGATTATTTATAATTAAACAAAAAACATTAAAACTAAATGTGTCTTGAAAGTTACCTTCGCGCACCATCCGAGGATTTTGTTCTGTCCAATAATGCCAATTTTTCCTATTAATGATTCCTTCTCTACTAAATTTTGACTCGTCGGTCCAAATAATTTTTTTCAAAAAATTTGGGTCTTCCTGAGTTTTCAATAAAATGCCTTCATAAAATGCTACACGACGTATTTCGTCACCTGGGCGGAAAGCTTGTAGTTTTATAATAGAAAAAGCATGCATTTTACATTGTGCCAAAATTCTCTGTATCGACGAGTAGGGCAGTCCCAAATCTTCAGACGCAGCTCTGATCGATGCATGTGGATTTGCATTAAAATATGCCAATACATGTATTTCGTTGTCTTCATCACCGGTGAGTACCTTGAGGCGTGTTCTAGTACATTGAATTCCAAATTGTTTAAAATTTGCTTCTATTCTCTTAAAAGTAGTTTTATTTAGAGGTCGCAAGTGTGGTTATCTCTCGTTAAACAAACGGCAAGTTCTTTCAATAATCTTGTAACATTCTCCATGAATAAAAAATAAATTTAGTATGTCTTCATTTGAATATTCTTGGTGGATTTCCATATCGTGTATAATGTGTCACGTCGACGTTTACAAGTTTGATAAATAAGGCACATTGTTTTAATTTCCACAGGCCACTAGTCAGAAATTATTTAATAAAATAGAGAAATATTGTATGTCGAATGTAAATACATCGATAGCAGGAAAATGGTAACAGATAGGTATAGAGAACCCTTATGAAGATTGAAAGACCACTTAATTCTCCATCACATAGAGCAACAAGATACAGTGTGTTCCATTTAAAAAATTGACTTTTGGGCAGTTGAAGTTAGTCAGATTTAGCCAAACATTTTGAACACCCTGTAAATAATAAGATGTCAAATTACACATCATTTAAAAACTTAACAGTCCTCCTAAGTATAGCCCAAATTTTGTTACTATAACTTTCTTTTTTCAATCATTGACAAGCGTTTGAAAACAATACTACAAAACCAATTTTTCTCAAAAAATGAGAATATCTCAAAAACTATTGATTTTTCATATAGGTTGTGCTACATCAAAGTAACTCAGATTTTAGCGTAGAATCCAAATATTCAAAAAAAAATATATCATTCCATTTAAAATAAGAAAGTTGGTAGCCGCTTCCGGTGTAACCGGAAGTGCTAGAAGAGCTGAAATATTTTAATTAAATAGAACGTTTCGAGCAATCCCTATTCCAAATTTTTAAACAAATATTTCAACGGGAAGTCCATAAACTTCTAATGAACGGGTTAGCTGAATCACCCGGAATAATATGTATTATATTGTTACCTGATTCATAACATCATCCTTTGCAGAACGCCACATAATTTGAGCTAATAATTTATACATCGGTTCCCTATTTCCGTGTAAGTACGGATAATACAATAAATTATTCCAAGTATCCAACTCATTATATGGCTCCAATTGAAGATAATCTATTAATCCATGTAGTCCTATTAACATATTCATACATCAATAATTCTGGACAATAATAAACAAGTTTATACCAGAGACGTCGCGACAAATTGGAGTTCCTGTAACAGCCCACCGATGATAAGCAGATAATTTTTTTGCCATTGTAGAAATCATAGCAGTAGGCATTTCAACAGTTTGAGCTTCATCTAAGCATAATCTCCACCACTTTATTAGTACTAAAGGACAACCTGGGGAAGAATATCTTTGTTCTCTTCGTAATGTCAACGACTAAAAAATTAAATTAGAAGCTTGCTAAAACCCTAAATGTTTATACCTGGCCAGTTTCAGAAAGTCGCAATTCAGCCTGCAAAACATTGTAGGTAGTGAGTACCAAGTCATAATCTTTTAATTGTGTCGGATATATAGGTACAGCTCTTGAACCTTCATAGACTAACATTCTAAGGTCAGCACTTACATGCTTACAAATTTCTTCACACCACTGAGATCTCAACGATAATGGACAAACAATTAAAGTTGCTTTGCTTTCCAAAATCGGCTAAAATGATTTAAGTAGTTCAGTTTTTCAATTAAAAATTTATTCTGCACTACCTGTTGTGTCCAGCACTTTGGACACCTATATTCTCCATAACTCTGATTGAATCCCATGCAAGTAATGTGTTGATATTTATTGCAGTCAATGCACTCGATGCTGCCTTCTACACCTAAATCCCCACAAATACATTGCACACGAATGGAATTTTGTATTGGGGAATCTGTGGTGCAAAGTTTTCCCAAAATATTTTCGTACCACATTTCAAGAGCGATTCGGTGTTAGATTTTTTACTGTAAGATTTAACCCAATTGTTGGGTACTTTTAATTTTTTTGGTTTATCAACGTAACTGTCATCTGTAACTTCTGTTGATTGACGATCCCGCTTCCTTGGTTGTTTATTAACACAAGGACTACCTTCAGTATATGAATTATCATTTTCAGTCTCCAACTTTGGGTATGATAAAATGCAAGCCAAAACTTCCACAGTTTTACCCAACCCCATTTCATCTGCTAATATACCTCCAGTTCGTAAATTAGATACTAAAGGTTGTCCATCTTCAACGTACCCTAAATATTTGTTGTAATATATACTTTTGCCAGATTTTAGTGTTATCTTTTGATACAAGGGGTGTAACATTTCTAAAAGTTACCACTGATTATTTAAAGTTAGTAAGCACTAAAACCTTACCCAGATCTTTTGGTGGTTGTTCTCTTAAATGCATCCAACATACTGCTTGTTCCTGGTAATGCCTTAGTGTAGGTTTTAAAAATGGATGTTTTATGTATGTTTGAGGCAGTGTTAGATTCTGATTGCGGATTGTTGATACATTTTTGTATAATGCATCTACCTCTTCCATCTGATTTCTTGAATCTTTAATTTGAATCTCTGAAAAAAAATGAGAAGAAAAGTTTCACAAAAGAACTAAGAAATATAAAATAGGATTAAAAAAATTGAGGTAAAATAAAATTAATGGTTTTGATGAGTTCAAAGTTAATCTATCAGCCAAATTTTTGATGTCAATTTTGCCACAATATTTATGTTTATTAATATAATCTAGGATTTATTCCACGATTCTTTATCCGGGATCCATTTCCACTTAAAGATCATATTACCTCTCTTCCGGGTATAATAAACATGAGAATAAATAAAAATAAGTTGTCACTGATTTGAACCACAGAAATTAAATGTTAAGGTTGTATATCTACTCCTTTTGGTTCATACACTTTTTATGTCTAACAATAAAATGTTTTATCGTTCATTTAAACCAATTTCAAATAAAATGCAATTCAATCAATCAAATACTAATCAATTTACTTAAAACATACGAACTTTCATTGTTAAATGATATTCCAAATATTGTAGAAAATACCATTTGAAAAACATAACTAATAGTTTTATTAAACTTTGGCAGTGGAAATTCTACTATGTATAGTTCCAAAAACACTGAATCTTCTTTAATGAGAGGTTTCATAACAAACATTTTTGATGTAAAAAGTCCTGAAACAATTAATGTAATAGACTTATCTCAATAATATGCAGCATTTGAATACCTTTAACTAATTTATAGTCATTGGTAACTTTCGTAATTACGAAAGTATTTGAATCAAATTCAAATTTAAGATAAAATGATTCATTATTTATAAAACTGACTTTACATTTAGACCATTGATCTGGAAGTAAGTTACTACTGCTTCCCAACAGGATTTCTCCCAGGTAATTATCTTCATTTGTACTATCTGGTGGTATAACCATATAGGAAGCATTTTTAAAATTGCACTTTGATGCCTTCAAGAATGTTTTCTTTTGAATTGGTGTACTTTCTGGAGAAACCAGTTTTATAGGTACAGCTTTAGTTCTACCCATTTCAGCACATTAAAAGTGTAACTTTTATAATTATTAATAAATACAATACTGTAATGCATAAACTTGCATCTTTCGTTTACTAACGCATAACTTAACCTAAAATTTCTGCCTTAAAAACATTAGATACAAGGTGCTTCAAATAATAATACACACAATATACAGAGTATTCCAAATTCACTCAATGCCAAAGTGTGGCCAAGGGTACAGCCGATTTTAGTAAAGATTTTTATATTTCACTTTACTATAATTGAATGATAACTCCTAGGATACGAGTATATAAACATTTCCATAACAACCGGGGCGTAATAAGAGGGCGTAATAAATTCATTACGCCCTCAAAAAATTGTTTGATCTTAACTGATGATCTATTAGATAATCAAATTAATTTTATAAAATAAAATTTGTAATACATACAAAGAATTAAGTATTCTTTTTCATATTTTGCTTTTTCAGCATTTTCTTATGCACATTCTGGTAGGGCATTCATAATTGCAATTCAATGCCAAATTTGACAATTAATCAACAATTTGTTTGTATATTATATATTATATATATATTATATATTATAGGTATTTGCGTAGGTAAGCGGTGCGCCTAAAAATGCCAATTCTATTTGTTTTTAAGAATACAAAGTGAAAAATAAAATCTTGTATGCACCACGGTGTTACTGAATGATTACGCCTATCGAACCATATCCATCTCTAGGGCTAAAGCCCTCAAGCTGTATTCATAGTTCTCCGCGGGCGTAATCATTATAGTAACGCACTTGGTGCATAAATAGCTATTAAGACAAATTGATTGGTAAAAACTAGATTTTTGCCTTTCCATTTTCGAAAAAGAACCAATGTAATTTGTTCATATTTTTATTTTTATTAATTTCAGAGTGATCTTGACAAAGATATTTAATGTCTATTAGAGAACTCTCGGAAAGAACCCAATTATTATTATTCCTTTATTCAATTTTTTCTTTTTTTGTCCAGTATTCTTCACTGGTACTTTTTTGCTTATCCTAAAAACATATACAGGGTGTCCAGAAACTCTCCTGACAAACCAAGACCGGAGATTCCTCAGATAATTTTAGGACAATTTAACCTAATTCACCTAGTCCGAAAATGCTTCCTAAGGGAGCTAGAGCTCTTTGAAGATGGCGCCTTGTAAATAGTTTTTTTTAAATACCTCTAGAACGCTTCAACTTAGAAAAACAAAATCTGGTATGCTTATTTAGCCTTCAGAGATAAATCGATTCCATCAATTGCGAATTTCTAGTACCGGTCATAGGCGTCCGTTTTGGGTATGTCAACGGTTATTTTAACGCATAACTTTTTTGTCTATAATTGTTAAGCATTTGTGACACTAGATTATTACATTTTCAGGTATTCTAGTACTAAAAGGTACTCTTACTTTAAGTCATTAGGATACACCGTTTTCTAGAAAAATGGATTTGAATTTTTTTTGTTTTTTTGTCATTAAAGTTAAATTTATATTTTTTGCACTAGTTGGCTCTGAACTGCCAACAAAAGTAAAACCTACGTTTTTCATTGTCAAATTGTTGTCAGTTCGCGAAGTTTATCTTTTCATTTTTTACTTTACCAGGTGCCATCTTCAAAGAGCTCTAGCTCCCTTAGGAAGCATTTTTGTACTAGGTGAATTGGGTTAAATTGTCTTAAAATTATCTAAGGAATCTCCGGTCTTGGTTTGTCAGGAGAGTTTCTGGACACCCTGTATATGATTCAACTACAATAGATGTGTATTTTTTATAGATTATTATGCTTTGTTGAAATTCTCCAGAACAAAATATACATGCTCAAAATTAAAAAAAAACAAGCTATATGGAGAGTTTTCTCGTGAATTCACTTTGTTTTACCATTTACCAACGTTTCGACAATAATTCAAAAACAATTTAATTACACTTTGTCATCTTTGTTTGGTGACAATTACTTTTTTTTACGCGTAAATGATTTTGGTCTTATGGAATTATTCGTTTTAAGTGGTTTGGACTGTATTTTAAGTATATTTCGTTTGTGTTGATAAAGCACGTATCGTTTTCATATTTACGTTTGCTGCAATATTTATTTCTTTACATTATTTGATATTTTTAAATAAGTCGTGGTGTCGTGAAATGCTTTATCTATGTTTTCTCACAATTAAGTTTTAAAGAAATGTTTACTTGATAGTTTTTATCAAGCGTATTCTTAGAATCATTGACCACATAATCGCCGTTTTGCGTTGTTGACTCAATAAACTCTTTGTTTGTTCCCAAGAAAGAGCGCGAATGATGTCGTTTTTAAAAAGTAAATCTGATATTTTGTTATGTCTAAACTAAACAGTACAGTGATTACAACCCATAGTTATATTGTGAATTTGCAAATTGTTTATCTTTCTGAAAAATGTTAACGTGTTAATTTTGTTCTGTGTGTTTTGTAGAAATTCAAGGAGGGAGACGCATGCCCCGAGCTTAATTTTTTTAATTTTTCAGTTTAGTCTATAATCGAATTCAAAACTACGAGGTAATATGTAATTTAAAAAAGTACAAAACTGTAGCGGATTATAATAGTTATTTTTAACAATCCCTAAATATTAAACAGTAAGTTCTTTGCGTACTAAATATTGAACAGTAAGCGTAACGTCCTTTGCGAACGAAATAATACGTGTTTTGTATACGAGTGTTAAAGTTATATTGATGATAAAGTTAAGGAACAATCCCGTTCGCAAAATCAAAATGACAATTTTGTTTGACTTCAAGTCAAAATAACGCTTACGGGCACTTCGTGTTTCTTACACCTGCGCATCAATTATAGAATGCAATATCGTTGAAAGCGTTTATCAATTGCTAGAAGGTTAAAAGCCGGTCTACAGAACGGCGGACGACTTGATTGAGAACCCATATAGCACTATTAATAAAAATATCCTGCTAAAACTTTCGAGGTTTTTTTACGACTACACCTGAAAAACATGCATGCATATTTGAAACCATCTCGGTCAGCCCGTCATTTTAAGGTATCATTCGATGGGTGGTCATATTTAAAAAACAGGCGCCCCCCTCAGGTCCCACCCGCATGAGTAAGGAAAAGTGTTTTTTTATTAGACGTTGTTCGGCCCGGGGGCATGCCCAAGAAATCTAGCTATCACAACATGAGGTCAGGCACACCCCCACTGTGTGTATAGAAGGAGAACGCCAGGAGAATTAACTCAATTATTTATAATAATAAGGATTTAAAAAAAAATTGTCATGCATATTTGAAACCGTCTTGGTCAGCCCGTCATTTTAAGGTATCACTCGAACACCAGAGTATTAACTCAATTATTAATATAGATTTCGGGCGTAATCAATGTTCCTACTAAAGAATCTTAGTTTAACGAGAAAAACTGGGAGTAAGTAAGTGAGAGACATTTTTCTAATCACATCCCTCGCCGTTGAGTTAGTTTGGCACTTTGCGACGCCGTGTTGTTTTTTTGAGTTTTCATGGCCAAACAACTTTCATCATATGGATAAAAATAATTAAGTTGTAGTTTATCTCTAGTTAAAAATTACAAAAAAACACAAACGGCCAAATTAAAAATGAGCATTATAAAATGTTTAAAACATTACACCAAATACTAAAGTACACTAATTACACTCAATTAAACTAACTAAAATTTATATATTAAATTACCAACAGATACAATAAATAACACGCACTTTAACACAATGTCATAAACCAACATACCAAGGTATCAAAAAATACAACAATTTCATTCATATAAGGGCAGCCAAAAAAGATTATCTATCGTTAAATCAGTATTAAAATATGCATGCAATTCATAGATGGTTTTCTAAAGATTTAAGACAAATAATAATAATATGTTGTTATTGATTTATATCAGTACCCAGACTTATCATAGTTATTTGGAACAGTAGTCCAGAAAATGATATTTTGCGAGCGTGAGTAATATTGCGTAGCCGAGGCCCCCACCGAGGCGGAGCAACACGAGCACTGGCAAAACATTTTCTGGACGTGTAATCCACAAAATTTTTATGCTGACAAATCTCAAAATACTTACAAAATTATTATTTAGTTCAACAATTTATTTCTAAGGATTTATTTTGTTCTGATTGGTACCCACGTGCCATTGCATACTTACTTGATTTTCAAATTTAAATTTAAATAAAGTGACACTTTGTGGTGAAGAATTTAATAGAAAACGAAGTATGGAAACACCAGCTCACATAAAAGATACAGCGGAAGCAGTGATTAATAATTTATTACCAGCAAAATCTGTAACTCGGTACTGGAAAGCGTATGAAGAATTTAAGAAATTGTGCGATAGTAATAGTATCACTAACATTTACAACGAGTATGTTCTTCTTGCATATTTTGATGAGAAATGAAAAAAAAACAATTCTGCAACTCTTTTGTCCATATTTTTAATGTTAAAATCAACTCTGAATATTAAAGACATCAACATTGAAAAATATTCAAAATTAATTGCTTCACAACCCACTACACATAACCTAAAAAGTAATCACATTAGTTGAGGTTTATGTAAAGGTAAAGGTTATGTAAAAGTATGAATTGGTACTTATATTAACGTTACGGTTACATCTGCGTGAAGATTCCATAAAAATCAACGTTTATTTGTTTATTAAGCATTGGATGCTTTTCTCTTTTGTGTTCGTTTTGTTGACATTTAGAAAATTAAGTAAAAATGGTGCCACCCAGTTTTCTGGGGAATTTTACCAAATGTCACTTTTGTAAGGTCTAGTCTAGGGAACATCAAATTCCCGGCCGATTTTGAATCCTACAAAACTGTCAATAATGGTCAGATGCATAAAAAATATTTTGGGTTATAACTTCAGATTTATTCTAATGGAAATAAAGTAAGTTAAGTAGGTTAAGTAAGTGGAATCTGAACTCATCCTCATTGTAATTATTATCATTTTCAATGATGTCTGTGAGCATCGGATCTACATCGTTTTGGAGCAACTGGAGGAACATGTCTCCGGTGAGATTTGCAACCAAAAAGAAAAGTCCTACTTATCGATCTCCAAAAATTCCGGCCCAAACGTTCATCTTTTGGGGAGTTTGAGTATATACTTCATGGCAGTTATGACGATTGACGGTACCATTCACAAAGAAGTAGCACTCGTCGGAGAAACAGATATTAAAGATGAAGTCGGGATTTTTGATTATTTTTTTGGACATGGTTTCCAAAATTGAAGGCGGCGGTCTACATCGTCTTCGTTAAGCTCATGTACTAGTTTAATTTTATACGGGTGGTATTTGAAGACCTTCAAAATCTGAATCATACTGCCCCTACAAAATTCTGATGCAGCTGATAATTTCCTAGTGCTTGTCCTATGATCCATCTCCAAGTGATCCAAAACTGCTACAGCATTTACATCGTTTCTAACTGGCCGCTCAACTTCACGTTTATTATTATCCACAGATCCCGTTTGTTGGAATTTCCTTAATAATTCTGAAACGTATTTTCTGCTTGTCTCATGGTTTGAATGTTGCTGGTTGAATAATTGTGAAGTTTGATTTGCACAGTTGTTGTTAGCAAAATACAAACTTATAATTTCAACTTTTCTTGTATTGTGTACATCTTTCAAATATACTTGCGGCACTCAACTAGCAACTAGACTTATTGCGTATTTAATGACAGCCGTTTGACAACAAATAACAAAACACCCATTTACTATCACTCACAGTGTGTCTACCTTGAAATAAAAGTGGAGCTGATGTTACTTGCCGATAGCAAACTTGTTTTTTGCGGAAAACCGACATTAGTGTTGGCTGTTTGTGTCCCCATTGAAAGTGTTGTAGTTTCAAAACTATTCGTGCGATTTTTAAAATTCAAAGTTTGTTGTGTTCATAATTTAATAGAGGATGATAATTGATAATAAAATTATGGGGGTGCCATTTAGAATAATATCGATGACATCAGGGGCTGAAGCGGGTGAAACTTAGAAGCAACTGGATTATGCCAAAAAATGCCCCTCTCAATACATAAATTGACTGTTTTTGCATTTTACTGACAAAACTTTCGTTTTTACACAAATGGCTCTGTTACTTCTTCTTTGGGCCACCCTGTATACGATATCGGTTTTTTTGTAAAACCTAATCAGATCGGCGCTATTATAATAAAGAGGCGCTTATTAATTTACTATTTACAATATTATACTGCATTTTAATCCTCGTTTTGTGTTTTTTGTCACTACGAAAATATGTACCTACGTAATATTTTATTTATTTATTTTATTAAATTTATTGTTATCAGGTTTACAAAAAACATTCGCAACGTCTATGCGCAATATAATTGAAAAAATCAATATTTTAATATTTGTAAAGAGGATAACTTATTTTATCCACAATCACCATATTATAGAGCTATTATTATGCCGTTATGAAACGTATTATAACACCTATAAAACACTAGTGTTTTATATTCCATAAAACATTAGTGTTTTGTAATATATAAAATTCTTTCCCTTAAGAAAATTAAACGCTCGAAATTCTTGCGTGCGTGGATAATCTGCCTACTAAAACACATATCAATAAATAGCTATTATAGGTATGTACTACATATATATATACCTTCGCCATCTAAATAGTCCTGAATGTTATAAAAATTTTGACGAAGGTACTTTTTGACTTCACATTTGACGAAACAAAAGTTATTAATTTTATTAATACTATCTGGGAGTTTATTGTATTGCCCGTATTGAACTATTAGAAATAGAAAGTGGTCCTATGCTGAGGGACTCTCAAATTCTCACTAAATCTTGTGTTCATGGTTAAATCCTTGCTATATATATCTTTATTAGAAAAAAATAAATGCGGAGTTTTCAATGACTCCCTAAGAGATTTATATACGCATAATAAAATGGTAAGGAAGAGTGGTCTTTTACATAGCGAATTAGGTAGCAAGTTTTATTCAATCTTCCTACTTTAGATCATCAATAATGTTTATTCCATTTTAAACCAAGAAATTTTTGTTCGCCCCGCCATGTCATCTTTAACGTAACCTCTCTTAAGAAGAACGATAATTTCTTGTTTTTTTTTAATTGAATGTTTCTTTGTTTAACTATTTGCAAAAGGGAAAGACGGTATAGGTTGGGAAAGGTAAATTAGGATAAGATTTGGTTATTTTTGGCACGGCTAATATAGCAGTTACACCATGCCTTCATAAATGATTGAAATGCGTTTGAATTTGGCGCGTTGTGATTCTAGTAACTTTTGCACGTATCGTAATATCGTAAAATCGTAAGATCGTATCTTATGATTTCATCGTAGCAAAATATTTTACAGATCGGTATTATTTGCAATTTTGTAGCTCTGTCAAATTTTTAAAGGACTGTCTGTAAGGTTAACAAGAAACCGTAAATACTTACGAGAATCTGTAGCTTACAGCAACACACAAAATTGCAAATTTTTACGCTACGATCTTACAATTGCTACGATTTGTACACAGAATTGCAGGGTAAGTTTCTTAATTTGAATATTTATTTACTGTGTGTTTACTGTTCAGTGTGGTGCTTATTTTCTTTGCAATAAAAAGGCTTTTTTTATTGCCACTTTTTTTTACAACATTTATTTTTAGGTTATTCAAAACGATTTTTACCAATAAGCACAACAATTTTATCAATTTGCCTAAACAAGAAACAGTAGCGCACTCTGTCGGAAAAAAATGTAAGTACTCTCTGATGCTTTGAAATTTAAACAAAAATTTTTTTAAATGTGACTTACTTTGGAACTTTTGCTATTCAGTGCACAGTTTAATTAATAACTAATTATATCAGTGAAATATGACTGAAGAAAGGTCTTGTAAAGGTAAGATGAACTGTTGCGTGTCGCAGTGCAACAGTTATTACTATAAAAATGTGTCATTTCACATATTTCATAGTGATAAAAAACTGCGAGCACAATATATACATATTAAAAATCGGAATAAAAGTAACCCCATATGAGAGTGTGTAGCAAACACTTTTAGGGCTCTACCTCACTGAGATGCCATGGCGACGTCGCCATCCAGTGGCATTGGCTACCTCCGGTGACATACGGTTGCCAAATGAAGTAGACAGTGGCTGCCATTCGTCGAGAGTCGCGTGTAGAGAATGGACGCTCTGGCCATCGAAGAAATCGCGCTTATTTATTATTTGCGCCGCAAAAAGTTAAAAAGAAATAAACGTAAATTATGGGTACATTCTTTTGTATCAGATCGAAACCGAAGTAGTGTTGTTTCAAAACTATATAAAGATTTAAGAAAATATCCATCAAAATTTTTCAACTACGTGAGAATGTCAATATCATCTTTTGACGAGTTGTTAAGGTTATGTCAAAATAAACTTACAAAAAAAGAAACAAGAATAAGAAAATCCATAAGTCCGGAAGGGAAACTTTTTGTGACATTAAGGTAAGCAGTCTAATAACTCAGAATTAAGTATATCTGTATTTATCATTATAATTAATAAAGGTCCAAAATAGAGGAATCCTCAGAAATTTGGGTGGAATTTGAAGAGTCAGCATAGTTCAACGGGGAATGCCCTCTATGAGTTGAATATGCAAGGGTGGTTGTGACCAAAAGTCGAGTACCCCGAATTGTATCCCATGGTGGGTAGACTATCCGTGTTTCTGCGAGTGTTATATCCCTCGGGATTGGTTTCCTCATCAAGAACAGACATAATTTTAATTTTTGTGGCCATTTTCCTGTGTGCAGGAACTCTTTTTAATGTTTCCACTAAAGACATCATGAACAATATGTCTTCATCTTGACTAATTATGTCTCTATTTTTAAGAAATTCGTTCAGAACGGTAATGAATTTGTCATCATTGTCATCATTTTTTGTTTTCTTTCTTTTACAACTTTTGTAATTTGGTCTTGCATCCCCTTCCACTTGGCCATCTTCCGCTCTTGAGTAATCTTCAGGAGCAGCTGTACTAGGATCGGCAGCCGGAGTTTGCTCTCGTACAGCAGCAACTTTTGCAGAAATTGTAGGTGTTGGAAATAGATGTATTCACTTTTACGTGATTGAGAAGCGGACCCTGTTTTTACCGATTTTTGCCTACTAACTTCACGTGTGTAGCAACCTCGTATGCTTTTCCATCTTTTCTGTAATGAGATCACTGGAAATAAAAAATAATAGTTACTTACAATAAATTAACCCTCTTTTTTTTAGGTATTTTGCTACCGGATGTACATTCATGGAAATTTATTACAACTATAGACTTGGCTATACAACCATCTGCACAATAATTCGAGACATATGTGACGCGATGTGTGAACTGCAAGAACAGTTCATAGTTACTCCATCTACAAAAGAAGATTGGAAAAAAGTTGCTAGCGGATTTGAAAATCGTGCAAATTTCCCTCATTGCATTAGTAGTATTGATGAAAAGCACATGAGAGTAATTCAACCAATCCATATCGGATCATTATACTTCAACTATAAGCATTATTTTTCAGTTGTGCTGCTTGCTTTGTGTGATGCTAATTACAACTTCCTTTACATTGATGTTGGAGCGTATGGAAAAAGCAGTGATTCCGCCGTTTTTAAAGATACTACGTTTTACACTAATCTCATTAACAACTCCCTCAATGTTCCAAACGCAAAATCCCTTACAGAAAACGGCGATGATATTTCTTATGTAATCGATGAAACCTTTGCCTTACATGAAAACCTCATGAGACCGTATGGAGGACACAATCTCAGTTACGATAAAAAAATATTTAACTACCGACTTTCACGAGCACGCTGTTACATTGAATTACATTTGGTATCTTATCCAACAAGTGGAGGATATTTCACAGAGCAATGAATGCTAATATAGATTTGGCAAAGAAAATTGTAAAATCATGTTGTATTTTGCACAATTTTGTACGTTCAAGAGATTGATATTCTTACGAAGATACTCTGACGGTGACGGGATTTGAACCATCCACAGACCGGGATGGTTGTAGGGGAGGACAAACAGCACTTAATACTCGAGATGATTTTGCGCAATATTTTGTGACAGAAAATCCATTGCCGTGGCAACATAGAATGATTTAAATGTTAGTTGTAATAAATTAATGAATGTGCACTTACCTAATTCCTTTTTTTCTTGAACCGTCTTCTTGTCATTGTTTTTAAATAAATTAACTATTTCGTCCCAACATCTTATTTTTATGGTACGGTCGGAATATTCTTTTAACGCGGAATCCCATAAACAGGGCGATTTTGAATTTCAACAATAAACCGCTCGGTATCAAAACTCATAATTTCTTCTTGGTGGCTGGCTGATGACTGATGAGTGTGTGACTCGCAGCTTGCTCTTGTACATTCTACTAGCGACGTAGCCAGCTGCCACAGTATCCAAACTCAGGACAACAAACCGACTGTCGTGGCTACGCTTCCAAATTGGCGACGTTGCCAAGCCGTCTCCAAGTAAGGTAACTGTCATAAATCGCCTCTGAGTTGTCTGGATACGTGGCTGGCGACGTCGCCATTGCATCTTAGTAAGGTAGGGCCCTAATGATGAAGATTACTTTTTTAATAAACGTGAGTAGGTATCTATTTAAATATATCTCAGTCTTAATTTGAAATTATAGTGTGGGAATACTTTTAATTATAATCTATTACTTTATTATAATAGAATTATGTAGGGTAATCACTCTGTGCACCTAAGAAAACAAAGGAGGGAAAACCGAGAAAAGATGTAAGTAGGAAAATAAAAATTTACTGGAATTGATTAATAATTACTGTACGTGCAGAAAAGTATAAATGAATTAGTGAAAAATGAACCTAACTTTAAACATCAGGAAAGCACAAGATAAAAACACTATATCACACAATTTATTTTTACTTATTACTATTAGATACAACTTTTTAGTAGGGGCAATGGTTACAGTGAGACCGAAGAAAAGTAGCAGGTATTTTACTTGATTTTTCTCAACATAAATGTCTGGCAAAAAAAAAGGTATTTGTTGATAAAAAATGTAAGTCAACACAATACAACAAATTTGACAGATCAGACATTATAAATACGGATATTAAACTCAGAGTTTTAACTGGAATTCAAAATTTTGTATTGCTGAGGTCCGATTGTACAATATCTGCTTAAAGTTAACTGTGGTTAACAAGGATACAATTGTGACAACGCCTACGGAATTAAACCAATGTTAACTTTAAGCAGAGATTGTATACAACTTGGCCTCAATGTGTCGGTACCAAGACTAACAAAATTGGATCTAACAAAATCAAAATTGGACTTGAAAAAATAGTTCTATTGACCTTAATGCGTGTTAACAATTTACCATTTAGTGTTTTAAGTGTATTTTTTAATATTAACAATAACATAGCAAACAAAATATACCACAAATAACAATATAAGGAAAATAAACCACTTAATTCTAACTTCTACAAGCAAACAAACAAACACAAATGACATATGATATATTCTTCTCTATCATTGAACGGCCATATTGAATTTAAATAGCTCCTTCTACATTTGTTTTTTAGGCGAATGAGGCGTACTTTTGTTTAGAAATCTGCAATGAACAAGGAACATGGGTTTATTCATGTCAAAATTGCCACGAACAGTTTCAAGAACAGTTTCCCGATAAAGTGTTTGAAAATACAATTCGTTTGTACATTCATTAAATTTAAAACTTGGACACCACAATTTCTGTAAACAAAAGTTTGCACATTGTGAAGCGGGCTTAAGGGTATCATTTACAATTCTAACAGCAGGTAGTCTCAGCAGGGGTTATCTTATAGAAGGACTGTAGAATGAATCATTACACTAAGCACGTTTTAGAAAATAGGTAATTTACGTTGCTTACTTAATTTTTTTCTTTAAAGAATATATTTGAAGGTATCGCTAATTAAACACCATAGCTCGATTAATTCTCGAATTAAAATTTTGTTTAGGAAATGTTTACAAAATAAAATTAGAAATAATTTTGATTTAAAAACGTCTACAAGCAATCATGTGGTAGACCTAAAGTATCTACACGTGCTCAAGATCTCGAGTTGTTTCATTACGTAACAGAACAACCATTTGCTACATACTCCAGGGCTATAGCAGATACACATTTTCCCGGATGCCGTATAACTGCACAAAAAAGATTAAAGGAGATGGAAATAAAGAAGTATAATGCTGCTGCGAAAGAAGTTCTCAGTGACGAAAATATGAGACGTCTGGAATTTGCAAGGCGATATGTGAACGAACCTTTGGAATTTTGGAATCGAGTGATTTTTAGCGACGAAAAAATGTTCAATAGCCGCAACGATGGACCACTAAAAGTTTTTAGAATGGAAGGAACTCGTTACGAAAATAATCACATATGTCCTAAAAAACGAAATGGTTATTTTTTGTGAGTGTGTGGGGTTGGGTTAGCGCGCGGGGTCCAGGAGTTTGTTGTGCTATCGATGGACGTCTTGATTCTGCTGCGTATTTAGATATTTTGGAAACTATTATGAAACCTTCAGTCGAAGTGTTTTATCCAGACGAAGATTATATTTTCCAACAAGTAAGTATTCTTATTTCACTATACTTTCTCAAAAAATAGTTCGGGATCTGTTGAATTAACATTTTCATAATGTATTTTGTTGTTAAGGACAACGCCCCTATTCATACTTCGCGGGTTGTGCGCAATTGGATACGAAAAATAACTTGGAGCTGTTACCCTGGCCAGCAAAAGCCCAGATTTTAACATTATCGAAAATGTTTGGGCTCGAATACTTGCTGTTATCCGAAGACAACAAGGGCCAAATTTTATACCAGTAAACCGTAATGCACTAATTGCAGCCATTGATACCGCATGGGAAACGATTAATATTAATTATATTGATACCTTGATAGCGTCAATGAGCAGACGCCTCCAAGAATGTATCAATAATAATGGAGGTCACACCCATTATTGATTTCTTATATTTATTTATATAGTAATACCTTTATTTAAAAAAAAAGTTTTCATTTAATTTTAAACTATAACTTGGTATCTTAATTATAATTATGTAATAAATTCTTGTCAAAAACTAAATATATACGTTGACAATAAGAATTGCCTTAGTTTTTATTTTCACTTTTTATATTAACTACAGAAAAAATGAAACGTCATAAAATATACATTTTGTAAGGACTAAATATTATGAATAGAGAGTTTAATGATTTTTTTAATAACTTACAATAATTAGTAGGTTAGATTTATTTAAAAATAAGTAATAATCAGTCAACCCAAATAACCATGTTTAGTTTTTGATTTAATTTAAAAGTTATTGCTTGTAGACGTTTTTTAAATCAAAATTATTTCTAATTTTATTTTGTAAACATTTCCTAAACAAAATTTTGATTCGATAGGATTAATCGAGCTATGGTGTTTAATTAGCGATACCTTCAAATATATTCTTTAAAGAAAAAATTAAGTAAGCAACGTAAATTACCTATTTTCTAAAACGTGCTTAGTGTAATGATTCATTCTACAGTCCTTCTATAAGATAACCCCTGCTGAGACTACCTGCTGTTAGAATTGTAAATGATACCCTTAAGCCCGCTTCACAATGTGCAAACTTTTGTTTACAGAAATTGTGGTGTCCAAGTTTTAAATTTCATGAGTGTACACGTCCCCTCTAAATAAAAAAGTTTTTTAGGTAGGAGATGGTTTTAAAAAAAAAAAAAAAAAAGCAAAAATTCATTTTGTTAAAACAAAAGAATTTGTTAGGGTTAAAGCACCGAAAAAAAAATAAAAAAAAAAAAAAAAAAAAAAAATAAATAAAAAAAAAAAAAAATTTTTTGGTAGGAAGAAGAAAAATAATAAGAAAAATTGGCTGTTATTTTTTATAAAGGAAGTAGAAAAAAAAAAAATATTTTTTTTTTTTTTTTAAACATGGAAAAAAATAATTTTGGTTTAAAAAAAAAAAAAAAAAAAATGGTGGTTTTGAAAAAAATTTTTTGGGTTGAAGCATGGTTTTTTTTTAGGGGATTTGTTAAACTTATAAAAAAAACAAAAAAAACCCAAACATTTTTGGTGAAAAAAAAACTTCATCCAAGAAAATGGGGGGGGGGCGGGCAATGTCAAGACGTAAAAGGATCATTGGTGTTGTTTTTTTTAAATCAAAATATTAATGCAATAACTTATAGAGAATTTATTTTTTTAATCAACTACATGATGATGAGTTACGGCAGGGTATTACCAACAAGATAGGGCCACAGCCCACACAGCAGGAATAACACTAAATCATTTAAGACTATTCTACGGTGACAGATTAATATGTGAAAACACATAGTCTCCACGTTCAGCAGACTTAACACCACGGGATTTCTTTATGTTTGGTTTTTTTTTTAAACAGAACTCTTCACACTTTAGAAGAATTACAGAATTCGATTACAGAAGCTGTTCAGATCATTACACCTGAAGTGTTACGTAGTGTTTTGATATCATTTTTAAACAAATGTTATAACTGCGTGAGATTTTTTACAATTGTTAATTACACCATAATTCAGCATTAACTCAACGTCATTTATATAAGCATTTAAAATTGTGTTGTCTTTTCTTCACAAACTGCACATCTGCTAAAAATTTAATTTTTATGGGACGCTAATGGTGTGTCAATGCTTAGTACCAGTTTTAAAAAATTATTTTCAATCATTTACGAACCCATGGTATATTACGCAGATACAGTCAAAGGCTGCTTTAAAGAAGAAACAACAGATACGTTACAGTTGTTTATTTTGAAGTTAATGAGACTTTCACGAACAAAAAAGCTGGACAACTACAATTAACAAAATAGTTGTTAATTATATGTTTAGTTTTTCCGTTTCAAAATTGAGATTGGAAAATTTCAGATTTCTTGGAATAATTTATTTTAATGGAACAAACACCTATAAACGGACTAAACGTAAATTTAAAAGTAGGTATTTCAGTTTTTCTTTGTTTTCTTTTTGAAATTTGATCTAAACATTAAAATATTCGTATATTGAAAATCGCATTTATACAAGAAAAACGTCTAAAAAGTATCTGATACCTACAACCAAATTATTATTTTAAATTATAGATTATTACAGTTTGGTAAAAAACAATGTATTCAAAACGTTAACAATTGTTTGAAAACGTAATAAAACAAATAATTATTTAAATTTTGATTGTGATCTGTTTTTGAGGAATTTCTATTGCGAATAGTTAATATTATTCTTTACTATATTTAATTTTATCCGTAAAGTAAATTGAGCTCTAACGATGATACATCATGATTGGAAGGTACATTATCTTAATTAATTATATTTACAGACTAACTTATATTACATAGTATATATAAATATATATTTTAACTTGGCGGAACCCATCCACCAAACACTTTTTCTATTTCTTCGGCAACAGCTAGTGTTAACCTGTCGTTGTTTGGCGCACTTACTATCTGAAATACCCATACGTCAAATACATTTAGATAAAATTACAATTTCTTACCTGTACGCCAATAGGTAAACCTTCTTTATTAAGACCTAGAGGACAACTAGTAACTGGTAAACCGAGACAGTTAAAAATTCCCATGACACTATAATCTAAAAGTTGGGAAAACATTTGATTGTGATAATGCGCAGCAGACGGGGAGCAAGGCATTATTAGCACTCCATCTGACCCCAGTATATTTATAATTTCCCTTTTAAGATTTGAGATGTTGTTTTTATACTTTTTGATAGTGTAGTTAGGTAATATTGAAACTAACCGTTTAAGGATATGCAGTAGAACAATTATTACAGTTGATGATGATTTCCCAGTTACATATTTAATTGATTTATCAAACCAGCCCTTTCCCTTATCCACTAATATTTCTTCTACATCGTCACAACTGAATAATGCTATAATAGATGATTCTGGAGCATACTTAAATAGATCACTTTGGAACTGAAATTTATTAATTAAAACCGTATGTATAGTATTTAATAAAAAAATTACCTTTTTAACTGAATTTAGGTACGTGCATCTTAAATATTGTACTAGCTTATGTATAGATGTTTCCACATCACTGTTTAAAGTTGTAGTAAAAATTGAGTATTTGTCGATCATGTAATAAAACTTGATAGTCGTCAAGTCTACTTTATTGTTTAAATTTAATTGTGACCGGTACTCTGTTTCCAATATCACGTTAAGTACTGGGGATAAATCTTGGGCGTACCTTGTCATAAGTCCAAGAGTAAATAATTCTTTCCATTCTTCTAAGTGCTTAGAAATTGGATAATGTCCTTCTATAGAAACAGATCTGGGACTTGGTTTGTGTCCCCATACACCACAATAACTAGCGGGTAATCTTAAAGATCCAAAAATGTCTGAACCCAAGCCGACAAGTGAGGCACCTGCTCCTAAAAGTCCACCCTACCGATAAATAAGTATAAAACAATATTCTTTTTATACTTACTTCTCCTCCTGTCGATCCACCAACTGTTCTTCGAGTGTCATATGGATTAACCGTTCTTCCCGTTACATTGTTATTAGTTTCAAAACTTGCACTTAATTCTGGCGTATTTGAGACTAATATAGGAATAGCACCAGCTTTTTTAATCGATGCAACAATTGAAGCATCTTCACTAGCTATTTTGCCATCTGAGAAAACCTTGCCGGCAGCATTACTACATCCACTAACAGCAATGCTTTCTTTTATACTCAAAGGTATTCCCAGAAGTGGTTTATGTTGTATTAATTCTTCAGATGTTAATTGTGAAGACTTTATCATATCATCAATTTTTCTTGCTTCACAAAGTGCTGCTTCAAATCGATCCTGTACGACTGCATTGATAATGGGGTTTACTTCATTTATTCTAGCTATGTACGCTTTAATTACTTGCTCACTGGTAATCTGTAAAATTAATTATTTCTTTCTTATTAATAATACATCGTAAATACGCACCTCTTTGGTAGCTATCATTTTAACTAGCGTTTTTGCGAATTCAGTAAAATATTGTTCGTTATACGAGGACACTTTTGTGGTTTTGTGAAGTAATATCGAATTGATATCAAATAAAAAATGGAACCACAAATTTTTATTAACAAGAGAAAGGAACTTACTAAGAACGTATGGATCATTGCTGGTTCTAAAATTCAAATTTCTTTAAAGTTAAACTTTACTTTACATTTAAACTGTTGTTCAATAAGGTTAAAAAATTACCTTTTAAATATCTTACTATTTTAACACTGTTTCTACTATCGAATACCGACTGAATGAGAAAAAAATTAACGCACCTCCTTTTATTATGGCAAAACTAATTTTTAATCACACCAGTAATGACAACTAAAGAAATTATTATAAAAATGTGCTAATTTAGTACTTTTTGGTATTAAAATTCTTCATTAGAAAGTTTGGCAATTTACCTTGTAAAATACGTAATTCCCTATTTAAATTAGGGTTTTATATTCCTCTAAAGGAATTAATCTCTTTAGCTCCCTTAGACTAAATCACACTACTTGTTCTAGATATAAATACTTTATACTTGTCTACAAATTGGTAACAAATTATATTCTATCATTGATTAATAACAAATGATTGTATCAATACGTTTAAAATTGCTTTTATTATTCCATTGAAAACGATTTGATGCACTAATCTTACAAATTTATTATGAATTTTTATTTTATAATTATTAATATTTTAAAATTGACATTTTGACCGTTGAAATATAGTACATAACACAGTTTTTAAAATTAACTAATAAGAAATCAAAATGTGACAATAATACTTTATTTTGTATTTTCGCAAGAAAAATATTGTCTCTCCATAAGAATTAGTAAGTAGATTACTAACAAACTTTGTTTTCTAATTTTTCCAACAAGTTTCTTTTCAAAGAATCGTTTATGTGCAATTTTTAAAGTTATTAAACAAGTTTGTATAAAAAATGTCATTTTAAACTGAACATCATTGAGATGAGAAAAACGTGTAATATTGATATTTCAAAACGTCCACTCAAAATTTAAATTCATATCCTAAAAAATTAAAAATATATTGCATTTAAACTTATTGTTATTATGTAAACGAATCATGGTAGACTACAAGTGATCTAAAATAACAAAAACGACTAGAAGTTTTTTCGGAATAATGTTTATGATTTCGCCGTTAATGTAAAGAAACATGTCACTTGTCCAGAAACCTTTGTGCCAATATTTGTATTGTTTTTTACTCGCACTCGTAAATATGCTGCTTCTGGACTAGTATATAGATAATAATTTTCATTCAATTTTATTGCCAGTTAATTACATAATAAGCTGATCCCAAGGTCTGAAACTGAGATTATTTCTAATCCATTCTTTACAAGGCAGAATTTCTATTAATTATCAATTCTTCCACTTGATTAATTTAGTTTTTGATTTTCAGAAAACGGGTATTAACACATGAAATCCAAAACAAATTTCAAACGTTTACTTACATTTTGGGATAAAATACAAAACACAAAATGGTAGGTATCTATGCATGACATTAAGCTATCTTTAACAAACAAAAAGAAGGTATTTCAAAATTATGCGCACTTTGGACTTTGCTCTATAATTTACTTATTTTTCTTATTTAAATAATACATAGTAATGCTTTATAATTATAAAAACGTTATTGCGTGAGATAATTGAATTATTTTATGAGAAGGATAAGGTGAAACATAAAAACGTAGTAGTATGAGTTTATAAACCATATTTGATCTTAGCAATTTAAAATTTTCACGGTAAACTAAACTTCAAGGAACATTGTCTAATTAAGCCAGTCATTTACGTAAAATAATTATAATTAAATTAGATAATCATACCAGATAAGAAAAATGTATACATAAATGTTAATCGATAAATAATGTTACTTAACTTAATAATAAATCCTATTTCTTTTGGTTAAACCAACTAAGTATTTAAATATGAATTAAATATTGAGTTATTCACATACGAAGTTTTTATTATGAATACCTATTTATCAAACAATAATCTATAGAAACATTATCGCTCTATTAATCACACACTTTAACAATATTAACTGATGTTTCCGTTTGAGTACAACCAGTGGCGTACTTAATATAGACCTGACGCCGATGGCCTTTAATATCATCCGCTCAGTGATTGAACTAAGGAAAAGATTAGTTCCTGTAATTTTTCCTGTCGGAATAATATATTTTGCGTTGTCGAAATTACATGGTATAATTTTTTTTAAATTAAGAAATTTTAAATCAAAAATCTAAGAATTTTTGTTTTACTTGTCACCATTTGAATACGACAAAATTTCAATATCTATTAATTGCACTTCGAGATATGACTTTGGAATAGACCCAAGATACGAGTTATAAAATTTAAAAAAAACAAAATTGTATTTAAACAAACAAGAAATAAATTGACTTTCATAAAATAAAACACTCAGGCGTATTTGGTCAGCATTTGTTGCTTTCTCTAAAACAGAAATTCCAAAAGAACGTGACGTTATATTTTTTCCTTTACTAATTATGTTAAAAATATAATTTTGTCTTTCAGAAAGTATTATTTTAATGACTACAGAAAAATCTACCAATATTGAAAAATAGTAGGTAATTGTAATTTTTCTTAGTCGAGTTAGTTAATTTAGCTAGTTTATCGTATCAAGTAATAAAGTTATCGAATTTAAAAGTTTTTAAAGAAACTCACTGTATATGCAGGGTGTCCGAAAACGTCGTGACAGCATAAACTTACATATTTTTAAATGGAACACACCATATTTTGTTCTAGGTTCGAAAAGATCTTTAAATAAATATAACATGTTAATATATTGTATAGGGTTATTCACTATAAATTACCCACTATTAATTATTTTGAATGTGACAGGTAAATATACAAAGTTTTTCTGCTTCTCTATAAACCATTTTGGTAATTTAATTAATGTAATGTTAATTATCAAAAACAACATTTGTTATTTACATGACTTGCTTTGACAATGTTAACAATTCCGTATTAAGTAACTGGATTAATAACTCCATAACGGCTTAAGATAAAGATAACATATGATGTATTTTTGAAATCAGAAAAAAAAGATGTTTGTAAAAACGTAATAACATACAGGGTACTACATTTTAAAAATACATATATGTTTGTTTAGCTCTGTAAACGGCGAGTAACTGAACTATTGACAGCAATTTAAGAAAATTCAGTTAGAACCATACAACTTTTATGTATAACTTTTTTCTACGAACAATAATAACGATAACAAGAGGTGGGTAATTTATAGAGAATAACCCTGTACAGGGTAT
The DNA here is from genome assembly GCA_030710515.1 of Abscondita cerata. Classification (NCBI taxonomy): domain Eukaryota; kingdom Metazoa; phylum Arthropoda; class Insecta; order Coleoptera; family Lampyridae; genus Abscondita; species Abscondita cerata. The sequence continues at coordinate 15,131 of JALBCR010003757.1, read as the reverse complement.
TTTAGAAGACATAGTTAATTATCAATAAAAATGACAGTCAGTGGCGTGGTCGTACAGCTCATTTCAAGTCTCTGATTGACGTTTATTCTGTATCTGCTACACTATTTACAGTACTGATAGTAACACTAGGTACTGGGATGGGTTGGTTATTCATGACTGATCGATAATTTATGTAATTAAGAATTTTTAACAAAGGCGCATACATAAAACTATCAGCAGAAAAACGTTCTAGTAACGGAATAAAGATGTGATATGCAGTTGAGAAAAGCATCGCATTCCAAAATTAACTAACGAAAATTTAAAATAAAATTTGATTTGTGTAACACAATTATGAGATCAAAATCATGAAAATTATAAAACAAAATTAAAAATATGTCATCTTACATGGTTTATTGTCTTTAGTACACACTACAATCGGTCCACGAGTTTAGGCAAGAAGTTTCAGAGCGTCTGATCTGCCACCTTAATTTGGATATCATCTTCTTTTCTGTAGAAATTTGACCGGTTTCTGTAAATTGTTTAGGTTATTTTTTTCTACTTGATATTGTAATTTACCAGTCGTTTTAGTAAATGGGCTTTTTAAAGATAGTGTTGTTGTTATCGTTGAGCCGAGAAACTGTATATACCTAGTATACTATTGGCGCGGAGTAATAAACCTGTCAGAATTATCGAATCTCCCGTATTGCATTGGCGTAGGTACCTGATACATTTGGAAAATCATATTTTTAGTAGGTAAATATATTATAATAGTAAAATCTACCTTGATATGAATTATTATGTGGTTATATGTTATTTATGTTATTTGTATAGTAGATCACATTACAAATTTTACTTCTTACGTATTATATACCATTATTTTTGTATCTTGGTATAATACCCACATCTACGGCTATGATTCTCGTTTCGTCAGTACATGGGCTGATGACAACGTGCTTATACAGATTAAGCTATTATTCTCAGACCCTAGATGGGTCGATATGCTGCAAGAGCGGCACAATGATCGTATTTTAGTTAGAATTTATTGGTTTTTACTTAACCGTAGAAGTACCGCTTTCACAAGAAAATAAAGAATTATTTCAAACAATTATGATTTATTACTCCGCGCCAATAGTATACAGAATATAGTTTTGCAATGCGCGTTAGCGTTCGTAATTTTCAGATTTTATGCTTTGCTAACCATACATTGAATTTTGAGTTCGAGTTTATCAAATTCTATTTCAAAATTCTTAACCTATTTAAATTTTTTGGGATTGTAGAACAAACGAGACAAAATTGTCTGCGTCCATAGATTTTTAAGAAACCAATTTCTTTGGTTTTTCTGTAAACACGATAAGGTTTCTGTTGTAATGTATTTTTTTATATTTTCAGTCATTTTTTCTCGTTCCTTGTTACCAAAAGCTTAATTTTTAGAAAATGCTGCAGTAGTGGCACTTGGTAAAATATTTAGATGACAATTGTGGATAGTAAAAATTAAGTAAAAATTTAATTAATAAAATTTTAAAAATTCTGAGAATTTTCATTAATTACATACAAATTACTAAAACCATAACCATTTTTTATAACAAGGTTTTTTAACAATAAATTCTATTGTATTTCGTCGATAAATGTTTTCTTGAGATATTCCACTTAATTCAATGGTAAACGTTATATTACTTTTACTGAATATATCACTGACTGAATAATATAAACGTTGAATGTGTTCAATAGTAAAAAAGAATAGTTATATAGAAGTGGGCGTTTGATTCATGGATTAATCGAGATAAATAAAACAAATGGACTATACAATAAAATCCAACACTAAATACTTTTATTTACGTCAATAACTGAACAAACAGAACCTGATAACAACAAACTGGAATTTTGGCAGCTAGAGAGCCCAAATATTGTTGTTACTTAGCTTGAACAAAGTTCTAACTAAAAACATCTATTATTAAATTCAGTTTTTATTAAATAAAACATCTCCGAACAATAAAACACTGTTTTCAAAAATAAAAAATTACAGCGACTACAAAAGCGATCTGCAGTTAAGGACTGAGGGCGAAAAAACATTAACATTGAAAAACTTGCATAACTTTTAAACCGCTATATAAATTTTCAAAAAAATTTTGTTTTGGATAGGTTATTTATTATATAAAAATTAAGAAAAAACAAAAAATCAATCAGACTTATCGTCATAAAAATTTTGAGCTTGTCGGGAATGGTCTCCATCATGGCTTTTATGGTGGTGCTCGACACTTTCTTGGTCGCTACGGTCCACATTTTCTAAAACTTTCAATCGATTTTGTAGCCTTTTTTGTCTGCTTCAAGCTTCTTTTCACCAAAGCCCAGTACCGCTCGATTGGGCGAAGCTCAGGGCAATTTGGTGGGTTAGCCTCCCTGGGTACAAAATCGACATGATTCTCTTCGTACCATTTTTTTGTCTGCTTACTGTAATGGCACGAAGCTAAATCCGGCCAAAAAATGTGGATACCTTATGCTTACTCAGAAAAGGCCGCAATCTTTTTGGAGACACTCCTTCGTGTAAATATCGGAGTTAATTGTTCCATTTGTTATGAAAGATTGGCTTCTTTCACCGCAGCTACAAATCGCCTGCCAAACGAGATATTTTTGGAAACTTGGACTTTATTTTAGTTCTAAACTTCTTAGGAACATTTCCTCGTCCACAGGAAACATAAAACTCCTGACCAGGTAGTTGAGAAAAATCGGCGAGGACGTAAGTCTCATCGTCCATCACGCAACATTGACGTTTTTGGAAAAATCTGCTCTCAACTTTCTGGCTCGTTTCTTGGCTTCAATGTTTTTCTCCGCATTACGATCTGGAGTTGTTTGAACTTTGTAGGACTTAAATCCACTCTTTTTTTATTTTTCGAATTGTCTTTTCCGACAAGTCGACTTTTGCAGCTAATTTCCGGTTCGATATCAGCGGATTCTTAACCATCGCAGATATTGCCTTTTGCACCTTTTTTGGTGAATGAAAACCCTCTAGTCGTCCACTTCCTGGTTTTCGTGTTATGGTAAAGTCTTCCTTGTACCGCTTGATGACTTTTGCTGCCACTTGCCTGCAAACTTTTGCCTCCTTTGCAATGCGAACGACTGACCATTGTGGATTCTCAACAAATTTTTAATGATTAATCTATGTACTTCCACTACTTTTGCCATTGTGAACACAATTTGACTCAAATAAAAATAAAATTTGACGACATATTCTGACAACTATTTCAAAGCCCACTATATCAAAATTTTGTAAAAAAATTATATGGTATAAAAGTTACGCAAGTTTTTCAATGTTAATGTTTTTTGCCCTCAGTTCTTAGTTATCTCAAGTACAAAACCGTTTTCATTGACATTCAGTCACTATTATTTTTCTTTGCGCTTTTCCAGAAAAATGGTGGTTAATGATTGATGATTACAAAAATTGCGAAAAGTGATACAAAAAAAGTCATACAAAAGAAGTTTATAACAAAATTAGAGAACAAAATGTTATTATCATAGTAAACCATTCTTTAAAACGTCATAATCCATAATAATTGCTTTTTGCCGTTTAAATGAGAATAACAATAATTCGCCATCTATCAATTCAGATTTGCAATGATATTTGGCATATACCTACCACTTAAAAAAATACTGGTGATACATAACCGAGATCATCAGCTGCAATACAATAAGCAAAAATTCTCACAGTATCACATAAGAAATCCTATACTTTCAGGATACTCTCACTTTCTTAGCTATTTATAGTATTTATAAAAAAAAAAAAAAAAAAAAAATAAAATATTTTTTTATATATAAAAAAAAAAATTATATTTTTTATAAATATTTAAAAAATTAATATTATATAAAAAAAAAAATATAAATATTTATTTGTTTTTATTTTTTTATTTTATTTATATTTTTATATATTTATAAAACAAATTTTATTATAAAACACTTTTTTTTTTTATTTTTATTTTTTTTTTCATATAAGCTATCAAAAAATGTACAGGACACTTTGCGCAAAACTCAACGGCTCAATTTATTTAATTATAGTACAAGTTTTTTATGCACTACTTAATAATAATTTAAATGGGCAGTGTGAATAAAAACTAAGCTTTTGCTTTTAGTATGAAGTATAAGCTTTAGCTTTACTAGGTAGATTTAGCTTTTGCTAATAGCATTTGCTGAAATTGAAGTGAATAAACTTTTGCTTTTACTTACTAGCAAAAGCTAGATATTTTAAGTATTTACTTAATTTATATTTTTATGACTAATCAGTCGGTCGTGAAATTCTGTGGAACTGCAGGCTCAGACCTGTCGATAGACTGTTATGTGTATGGACACATGAAAACTTTTTAAACCAGTATCATTAACGAGTGCTAACGGTTTACGTTCAAAATTAGTAGTAATTCAGAAAACTCTACAAATGATTTTTTGACGGAGGAAGTTCCTGCAAAAATTTCGTCCAACCAGAAATTGATGGAAATTTTGGAAAGTTATAATATTATATTTACCAAAACGCAAGTTCCTAAAATAAAAGAGAAAAAAAAAACAAGCATACAAAGAAATCCACCAAAAATATATTTTGCAAATTGGAAAGGATTTAACTGAAAAACAACTAAAAAAGAAAATCCAAAATATGGAGCAACGGGAAATAAGAAAATTGTTTTAAACGCGTGGAAAAAACAACTTTTGGCGCTAATAGAAGGACAAGAAAACCCTGTTTTTCAAAAAGTACCGGGTAGTTAATAAAGTATTTTTTTGCCGAATAGTATAAATTACTGTTTTGCTGCTATTTGATCCAAAAAATTATTTCAGGAGCAATGTCAATAGGATCTGTGATAGAACAACTTCAGTCATCAAAGTCCAAAACTGAAGAATTCATTCCACCTCCACCTCATGTTCGGCATTTACCTGATAAGTCTCCAGTTACCAGAAGAACCAAATTTAAGGAAACAGACGAAACCTCAAATTTGTCCAATACAGAGCTCCAACGACTGGTATTGTTGAAACAGCTGGAACTAATAAGGGTTCAAAAGGAAAAGGAAAAATTATTGTTGGAAAAATTACAAAAAGAAAATGGAAACCAATTTGAAGAAATAAATAATTTGTTGTTCAGAAAGTTGTAAGTAAATAAATAAATTGTTTTGTTGTTAACTTTTTTAAATAAATTAATGAACTTAACTCAAATTAAAGTACCTACTTAAAAAGTAATTCAAAATAATAAAAACCATAAAATATAACATTATACAGTGTGGCCCATTGAAAACTTTGTAGAAGGCATAACTGCCTGAAAAAGTTGTTATCGAAAAAATCGTCCTTCAAGTATCTTGTTTATTTTACTTATTACGTATTAATATTCATGTTGTCTTTTGATATTATACGGTATCGTACTTAGTAGTATATTTACAATTGCAATTGAAAAATTATATTTTTTATTTCTTCTCGTCTCTGTTGACCACGCTGATGGTCGTTATTCAGCTCATCATTATCTTCCACAACTTCTTCACCATCGTGATCCTCGGCGGCTACTTCTTCTTCGTCATTTGGTAATTGGTCATTTAAATACTTAGCAACATTATGCAGAACCACAGCGCTAACGATTACTGACGGAATTTTGTCAATGCTCAATCGTATCTGATGTTGTAAAACAGGGAATCGACGTTTTAGTTGTCCGAAACAGCGTTCTATAATAACGCGCTCTCTTTTATGTAAATTATTATACGCTATTTCATGAGGTGTGGTGGGGTTTCTGTCGTGCACCGAGCCAGGCCATTGAGCATCTACGGATGTAAACATTTCTTTTCCGTCACAAGTTGCTTGCACATTTATACTACACCAGCCTTTCCTATTGATATACTCGTCACCATGTAGCGATGGCTTTATTATTGGTACATGAGTGCAATCAATTGCACCAAAAGCACAGGAAATCTATACAACTGTGCCCATTCGTTGATTACCTGGTCAGTCGAGTTTTCTGTAGGAAATTTAATCCAAATTCCTGCCTTTTCAACTATTTGTAGTAAAACGTGAGATATCGTTTTACATATTGTTGTTCTATGAACTCCTTCTTCTTTTCCGATCCCTATTTGAAATCCATGATCACTTAGAAATCGCAAAAATATTTGCATGTGTTTTTTGGACTCAATGCACCACCTCTAGTCACCACTTTTGGCTCTAAAACTATCCACTCAACATGTTCTTCACTAAATCTATACAGACCGTGGTATTCTTCGGCACGACTTTCTTTTCTTTAGGGATAAAATTTTACAGATCTTATATTCATAAATGCAGCCATTTATGCCAAACTGTTTAACAATACTAAATTTTTAAGCCAGGGTCTAACAAGCTTGCAAAAATGTAAGCTTTTCCTTAATATTCTTAGTAATTGCTTACTTTTATTCACACCATTTTTAGACAATGCTAAAAACTTTAGCTTTTGCTAATTGCATTTTTAGTAAAAGCTACTACTTATTTTTATTCACTGCAAATTATGCATTTGCTAGGAAAATGTAAGTTTTAGCTTTTACTGAATTTTTATTCACACTGGCCATTATGTAAGTATACCTTCAACTTATTCGTGTAACACTAAGTTTTAGTGCATTTGTATTGTCTACAAATAAATAATAAAAATACATTGTTGATTGTGTAAGTGTTTTTTTAATACTCATATTATTTAGTACATCCTGGAGGAATCCATCCTCCATATATTTTATCAATTTCTTTGGCTACCGTTAAACATAAGGCGTCATTATTATTTACAGATGCTACCTGAGGAAGAAAAATAAATACAATATCATTGATACATTATAACAAACCTACTTGTAATCCAATAGGAAGACCATTTGAATTGAAACCAACCGGACATTGGGTTGCGGGAAATCCTAATAAATTAAAATTACTTGTAAATTCGTAATCAAGTACCTTCTTCAAAGAATGCCCATGAACTGTGGCGTGTGTTGGGTGAGTTGGCAACAAAAAAACTCCGTTATTACCGAGCGCTTGAGTAATTCCGGTTCTCATTTCTTCAATTTCCTTTAGGCATTTTTCATAAACTGAACCAGAAAAATTAAAAAAATTTTTCCCGAGTGCCAATAGAATGTGGTTAAGACTTAAATCTGATTTTCCAATTAGAAAATATAGTAGTTCTGTAAAGTATGGTTTGGGATAATTTTCAAATAATCCTGGAAAATTTCGTAGGCAACCTAAGAATTTATAAATTAATACCGGATGAGCACTTTTAAAATATACCTAAAAGGTTGAATTAAGTTATATTACTGTTATTAACGTTGTTATTTTACTTTTTTACTACACATTTGCAATTGTTCTGTAGATGATCAAGTACTTTACTTAATTCTCGTTTGAGTTCATTCTCAACTCTGGTTGAGTTCAAATGAATTTCAGAGTAATATATAGCAATTTCATGTAACGGTACCTAGGAAACACAATCGTAAAATACAATTAAAGAAGCTTAATAGTGGTTACGTTTTTTTTAAGTTTTGTTGAAGAACTGGAATTCTTATCCATCATTACATTAAGTATCAAAGGCAAATCTACTTGATATCTAGTTAGAGGTCCTATGGTCAAAACAGTTTTCATTTTTTCATCAAAACATGTAGGCATGTGATGGTCAATTGATATAATACCAGCACTGGGTTTATGGCCCCAAACTCCGCAAAATGAAGCAGGAAGTCGTACTGACCCTAACAAATCAGATCCTATACCAATTAATGAAGCACCAGATCCGACCAAAGCTGCCTGATTGTAAAAAAATATTTTAGTTGTTTGTAACGTTAATTGTTTCTATAAATAAAAAAAAAAAACTTACTTCACCACCGGATGAACCACCCGACGTTTTTCTGTTGTCATACGGATTACAAGTCAACCCCGTTATTTTATTATAAGTTTCTAGATTAGTACACAACTCTGGTGTATTAGACACTAACAAAATTATTCCACCAGCTTTTTTAATCAATTTTATTACTTCAGCATCTCTGCCTGATTTGGCGCATTTTAAAGATACTTGAGCTGCCGTGTGACTCATTCCGTTAACTCCAATACTTTCTTTTACTGTTATTGGTATTCCCAATAACGGATATTTTAGTTTCAAATCATTATTGGTGTATGTTTGTTGTAAAAGCAATTTGTCGTACGCTCTGGCGTCTTCAATTGCAGCATCAAATCTATCTTCAACAACTGCGTTTACGATAGGATTTACTTCTTTAATACGTTCTATGTAAGCTTCCACCACTTCTTGACATGATATCTACAGTTACTTACTGTTACTTTATTAATTTTTTGTTAAAAATATACATACCTGTCTGTTTCGAATTTTTTCAGTTAATTCTGTTGCAGACAGTAATAGAATTTTATTTAAAACTTTTGAACATTGTTTTTGTTCTGCAAAATAATATTTTATGTTATAATAAAAAGCAACTACACTTCCGATTGCGGCTGTTAACGAGAACACTATTTTTACCAATGTATCTATCATCGTGACAAGCTAAAAATGATTTAAATATACAAGACTTACAATAAAGGTATTTAACGGTAAAACTCACAATTAGATTTCTGAATCCACTTAAGTCGTAGTTCACGTGCGTTCACTACCTGCTTCGTTACTGTATCATAACAAAATGCCTTTTAAAAAGAAGTTGATGATTTTTTACCTGTAGCTTGTGGGAGAAACTGCGTTTCTTTTGATTAAAGAAAGTGGAAAAGTGTGTTTAATTGACATACATAGCTGATAAATTGCAAGCAGATCAAAGGTAAATATAGGTATATGTAAATTAATTATAATTAGATTTGTTGTTCTATTGGCATTGAATTTTGTTTGTATATAATTTACAACAATACTACTTTCATCTATTTTAATGAACAATTAAGTAAGTTGTATTCTAACACAAAATTTTAATTGAATAGTTTAAAAGTAGCAAGTATTTCGTTGCATAAAAAACTAGTTTCATTTGCAAATTTGCCTATCAATCTTGATATTAAAAAAAAATAATTCTAAATTTTACTTCAAAAAACAATGCAATATTCATAAATTCATACCAGCAAAAACTTATCTGTAGCATGAAATCAACAAATAATGTAAGAAAAGGCATGCATGTATGGAGATCACTCGAGACCACATTTTAAAAATATTTTGGATTGTACAGGGTGTTCCAAAAATAAGTTCAATATTTTCATAATATGCATATACAGGGTAGAGCACCATCAACGTACGAGTTAGCATCGAAAAAACAAAATAATATCTTTTCTATTTCAATGTTTAACATTTTTTACTGCCGACCCTTTGAAAAAATGCAACTTCCAAATAAGTAAAAACAAGTAACTTTGCCTTAAACCCCTTTACTAAGAGCTTTTAACAACATTTTTCTAATGTTTAATATTATGTCATGACATAATGAACAGGGTGTTTTGAATACTGCCACATAACACCATCTACTTGAAACTTAAATAACTGGCGTAATTAAAATTAAACACCATATATTTCTACAGGATGTTAAAAGCTGGATCTAATTACTATGGCACGCCGTTTTAGTATTTAACACATTTGTAAAATTTAAAAAATAATAACATGTTAGTTTCAAATTAGAATTAAAATGATACAATCCATAATGCAAAAATATATATGTATGTGCATAGAACATAAAAATTCATTTAAAATACCATTTACATAAAAATACTCTGTAATACTACGCCCAGTATGAGAATTGTGTATTGAAAAAGTAGTGGTTGGATTTTATTTATCTATTACTTTTTATTACAGACTTTTAGATTATTTGAAACTACTCTACTAACTTATCAGTACTATTCATTTTCTGGCTATTTATAGAATAGAATTTTTTTGAAGTAATGAGTTTTTACTCTAAATAAATATAAGTATGATTATAAAATACGCCAATGTTACTTAAACATAGAAGAAAGTATTAAAAAATCTCAATAAAACATATAAAGCATTTTTGAAACAATTTTTAACTGTAATAATATGTTGTTTAAGTGTTTTTAAAAAATTTGAACACACTTTGGAAAGAGCCATCGGAAGTGGTAGACCTAAAGTATCTACACATGCTCAAGATCTCGAGTTGTTTCATTACCTAAAAGAACAATCATTTGCTACATACTCCAGGGCTATAGCAGATACACATTTTCCCGGATGCCGTATAACTGCACAAAAAAGATTAAAGGAGATGGGAATAAAGAAGTATAATGCTGCTGCGAAAGAAGTTCTCAGTGACGAAAATATGAGACGTCGTCTGGAATTTGCAAGGCGATATGTGAACGAACCTTTGGAATTTTGGAATCGAGTGATTTTTAGCGACGAAATCGAAAATGTTTGGGCTCGAATACTTGCTGTTAGCGATACCTTCAAATATATTCTTTAAAGAAAAAAATTAAGTAAGCAACATAAATTACCTATTTTCTAAAACGTGCTTAGTGTAATGATTCATTCTACAGTCCTTCTATAAGATAACCCCTGCTGAGACTACCTGCTGTTAGAATTGTAAATGATACCCTTAAGCCCGCTTCACAATGTGCAAACTTTTGTTTACAGAAATTGTGGTGTCCAAGTTTTAAATTTCATGAGTGTACGTTATAACATATTAGTAAATATTGCAAAAAAGATGTTAAAACTCTTAGTAAGGTGGTGTAAGACAAAGTTGCTTGTTCTTATTTACCTTTAAGATATTGCATTGTTTTGGATGGTATGCAAATCAGGTAATAGTTATTTACATTATAGTGTGGTAGGTGTACTTTACAGCGCGACAACTCGGACAACCGAGTTGTCGCGCTGTAAAATACCTAACACACGACATTTGTATTAGATTTTTTGGCTGAATAAATCATAATCATTGATGATTATAAAGCAATGTTTTGACAAAGGTTTCATTTTGACAGTTGTTTTATTATTTTTAAATACTTGTTTTTTTAAACGTACACAAACAATATCTATGAAAAAATATCGGTAAATTTGATTTTTATAAACAATTTACAATATGAGTAACACGTTTTAATTTTTAAGCCACAACTAAACGTAAAATTTTACGGTGCACGCTACCGCATCGGTTCAGTAAATCAAACCTACTTTGACTGACACTGACAGGTAATACTGCATTTATAGTAGGTAAGGCCAAAAAATCGATTTACCTTAGAAACGAAAGTAAGTATACAGGGTATCTTGACGATAGCATGTTAGACGAATAATGAGAACAAAAAAACCTATTCATCTGAAAACTTGTAACTTTATACAAATAGATATGGTCTATTTACTGAAAACATTTTCATGTCGGTGTCACTTATTGTTATTTTAAATACAATTCCACAGTTTTTATTTTCTTTTCCGTTTTTGCATACAATTTTATGTCTTTTACTACTAGGTTTACTTATCTCTTACCATTATAAAAAAAAGAATAATTTCAAACCTTAGCAACGAAAATTTGATTCTACTGAAAAATTAATATTTCATGAAACGTAAAAGCCAGATAAGTGAAACTTGTAGAACGGTTAGACATGGTATTGGACTATGTTTTCAGTATTAGACATTTTCGAAATTTATTTTTAGGGAAAGTGATTTTCGTGTTATTTGCTTTTTTCTACTTTTCTTGGAAATCGTGTAGTGTGCTTGTAATCTTTTGTTTAAATTATTTTTGATCCGATAAGTAATTACTAAGATATAGCAATCACGTGACACTAATTATTGTAACAATATCTATTTTACAAAACAAGTTGAGGAAAAAAGTTGTTGGAAATTCTGTTGGCTATAGCTTTTGTTTGAAACATTTTTTCTAAAACGCAATCTTATTTTCGCTTAATGTTGCGATGTGAGTGAGTTCTGCGGTAAACGCTTGGTTCATGTTTTCTTTTCAACATACCCATACTTTTCATACGTACTTTGACGTTTATTAGTATCGGGGCAATGTGAAGTTCTGCGGTAAACGCTTGTTTTCATTTCAATACAGCATCTGATCGAGTTCGTAATAACGCAACTTTTTTGTTCAATTTAACCGTTTCCAAAATCCTCAAGTAGTATTTTTGCCTGGGACACATTGTATAATAACTATTTTCTATATGATTACGTTAGAACCCTTTTTATCGAGAAAACTACAACATTCATCAAGTGTTTAAAACTTAGTGCATTTATTTTAGGGATATGTTTTTTTCTCTCGGTGTTATTCTTAGTCGTCTTTTCTAGAAAAACTCAACTTTTGTCTAATATCTACACTGTTTTATCGTAATGACAGTATATATAAATTCTACGAAAATCATTTTTTATATTGCTATTTTAAGATTTTGAAATATAATAATAAACATAATGTCAAGTGGTGTGCATGTCTTAGATAATGTCTAGATAATTTATTTACTAATTGTTTTGAATTAATTGATAAAAAGTATGTCATAAACAAACTTTCTTCTGACCATTGCGGCCAATTAGTTGAAATTAAGTTGCCTTACAAAAACACACAGAAGAAAAAAATCACGATAATACCAAAAACTTCAGGACGTTTGAAAAATTTCGCAAAATTTTAATTTTAAAACTTCCTTTGCTAGTAGAACATAACGACCCTAATATTCAATACGAAAATTTTTTTAAAGTTTTTAATGAAGAGTATAATTCAATATTTAAATCAAAAACAATAATTGCTAAATACATGTGTTAGTAAATGGGCCACTGTAGGCATTCATAGAAGTAGAAAGCATCTATATGAATTATATAATGAGAGAACACTAAATCAAAGCGAAGAATTTAAGGAATATGTCAGAAATTACTCCAAAAAATTTAAATTAGTTTGTAAATTAGCAAAATCACATTATTTAAATGAAAAATTAAGAAAAGTACTAATAAAATTAAAACAACATGGAGTATCATCAATTCTGAGAGAGGTAGAAATAAAATTCGTGTAAACAAATATTCTCTAAACATCGATGGTAAAACAATTAAATCAGACTCTGAGATTGCATCAGTATTTGGAAATTTTTTTGCTAATACTCCGATTGAGCTGACTAAATCTCTAAATTCCTCTCCGCTATTAGCTGAGTCAATTTTAAAAGAAAATGTACTAGAATACTCTAGATTCCTCTCATTTAAATCTATAGGTCCAATTGATATAATCACAGTATATAATTCGTTAAAAATGAAAAATACAGTTGACCTGTGGGGTCATTCTATTAGTCTTATTAAAACTATAATTGCTATAATTGCCCCCAACTAGCATTAATATTTAATAAATGTATTACTTGCGGTATATTTCCTGATTTAATGAAATTTGGCAAAATTTCACCAATATTTAAATCAGGTAGTACTTCTGACCCCTCTAATTTTCGACCTATTTCTGTGCTACCAGTGTTCAGCAAAATTTTCGAAAAAATTATATTAAACCAAATGATGACTCACTTCAGTTCATTATTAAATTCTAAGCAATTTGGCTTTACAAGGGACGTTCAACAAGCGATGCTGGTATTAAGCTTGTTCAACACATCTTTGAATCTTGGGAAAACTCCATGGATGCCTTGGGTGTATTTTGTGACTTATCTAAGGCATTTGATTGCGTTCAACATGACACTCTAATTATGAAACTAAAACACTATGGCGTTAGGTATACGGCATTAGATCTCATTGTTTCTTACCTGAATAATAGAATTCAAACAATTGATATAAATGGGACGCGTTCCACAGGATCAATAATAAAATGGGAGTTCCTCAGGGATCAATTCTTGGTCCGTTCTTATTTCTCATTTATATAAACGACTTACCACATTTCGTGAAAGATGATCATGAAATAATTCTTTTTGCGGACGATACATCACTTTTGTTTAAAATAAAAAGACACGAAACGGTTTTAGATAACGTAAATGATGCTTTATCTCGAGTTGTACACTGGTTCTGTGTCAATAATTTACTGTTAAATTGTAAAAAACTAAATGTGTTAAATTCATAACACCTAATGTTAAAAATGTAAAACCTAGAGTACATATAAATGAGGAAGAATTGAATCTTGTAGACACCGCAGTATTCTTAGGCTTAACTTTAGATGCAAAACTTCAATGGAGACCACATATAACTGAATTATCAAACAGACTTAGTTCGGCAGCATTTGCTGTAAAAAATATTCGAGATATTGCAGACGAGGATACGGCGCGGTTAGTTTACTTTAGCTACTTCCATAGCATCATGTCTTACGGCATTGTCCTCTGGGGACATGCAGCTGATGTACAAATAGTGTTTGCGTTTCAGAAGAGAGCTATTCGAGCAATCTACAAATTGCCTAGTAGATACTCCTTAAGGGAGAAATTTAAACAAATTAATATATTAACACTACCATCTCAATATATATTCAATAATTTAATATTTGTACATAAAAATATCGAGCAATTTAAAAAGAATGGCGAGACTCACAACATTAACACTAGAAATAGAAATAAACTTGCTCTGGTCCACACAAGACTGTCAATAATTAATAAATCATTCAAATGTCGATGTATATGTTTTTATAATAAAATCCCAGTAGAAATACAAAATTTGTCTGTAAAAAATTTAAAATTTTATAAAACAAAAACTTGTAAAAAGGCCTATTATACAACTATAGACTATTTAAATGATAAAGATGCATGGAATTAAGCTATTGTAAATAATATCACCTTGTAATTGCAATTTGTAGTAGTAAGTAGACGTCAAAAAAGTGATAAACATGTATCCCATTTTTGAGAAATATAATTATTATTATTATTATTATTAACATAGCAAGTAATATAAAACAAACGAAATTATTAAGTTATTTTGGTATACATCTATGCTTAATTATATCTTAGATAATAGGAATTAGTACCTATACTTACATAAACAGTTGTTTTTTGTAATTGTCTATACCTTTAACAACTCTAGTATAATAATTTAATTACAAATAAAATAGTATACCAATTTTTTTATTTGACATTAAAAATGTAACAATGATAAGAACTTTTTATAAAGTGAGACTACTTTGGTGGTGTAATGTATGTGTGGGTTTATATGTTAAGTTTTAGTGTTTTTATTTAATATTATAACTAATGTAGTAAAATAGTGTATACTCATTGCATAATATACTTTTAGTAACAGGGTGATTGTCAATTGTTTACGGTTGGTTTTAAAATGTCTAATAACAGCCGTAACTTCC
>JALBCR010003756.1:0-28754 GCA_030710515.1 Abscondita cerata | reverse complement strand
TTTGTAAAGAGGATAATCTCATTTTTATCCACAATCACCATATTATAGAGCTATTATTATGCCGTTATGAAACGTATTATAACACCTATAAAACACTAGTGTTTTATATTCCATAAAAACATTAGTGTTTTGTAATATATAAAATTCTTTTCCTTAAGAAAATTAAAAGAAAAAAAAAAAAAAAAAAAAAAAAGAATTTTTGCGTGGATAATCTGCCTACTAAAACACATATCAATAAATAGCTATTATAGGTATGTAATTTACATATATATATACCTTCGCCATCTAAATAGTCCTGAATGTTATAAAAAATTTTGACGAAGGTACTTTTTGACTTCACATTTGACGAAACAAAAGTTATTAATTTTTATTAATACTATCTGGGAGTTTGTTGCATTAGCCCGTAATTGAAACTATTAGAAATAGAAAGTGGTCCCATGCTGAGGGACTCTCAAATTCTCACTAAATCTTGTGTCTCATGAGCCAAATCCTTGCTATATATACCTTTATTAGAAAAAAGGGTAAATGCGGAGTTTTCTAATGACTCTCTAAGAGATTTATATTCGCATAATAAAATGGTAAGGAAGAGTGGTCTTTACATTAATGAATTAGGTAGCAAGTTTTATCTCAATCTTCCTACTTTGTGATCAATCCGGTTTATTCCATTTTAAACCAAGAAATTTTGTTCGCCCTGCCATGTCATCTTTAACGTAACCTCTCTAAGAAGAACGATAATTTCTTGTTTTTTTTTTAATTGAATGTTTCTTTGTTTAACTATTTGCAAAAGGGAAAGACGGTATAGGTTGGGAAAGGTAAATTAGGATAAGATTTGGTTATTTTTTACTTGGCTAATATAGCAGTTACACCATGCCTTCATAAATGATTAAAATGCGTTTGAATTTGGCGCGTTGTGATTCTAGTAACTTTTGCACGTATCGTAATATCGTAAAATCGTAAGATCGTATCTTATGATTTCATCGTAGCAAAATATTTTAGAGATCGGTATTATTTGCAATTTTGTAGCTCTGTCAAATTTTTAAAGGACTGTCTGTAAGGTTAACAAGAAACCGTAAATACTTACGAGAATCTGTAGCTTACAGCAACACACAAAATTGCAAATTTTACGCTACGATCTTACAATTGCTACGATTTGTACACAGAATTGCAGGGTAAGTTTCTTAATTTGAATATTTATTTACTGTGTGTTTACTGTTCAGTGTGGTGCTTATTTTCTTTGCAATAAAAGTCTTTTTTATTGCCACTTTTTTTACAACATTTATTTTAGGTTATTCAAAACGATTTTTACCAATAAGCACAACAATTTTATCAATTTGCCTAAACAAGAAACAGTAGCGCACTCTGTCGGAAAAAAATGTAAGTACTCTCTGATGCTTTTGAAATTTAAACAAAAGATTTTTTAAATGTAACTTACTTTGGAACTTTTGCTATTCAGTGCACAGTTTAATTAATAACTAATTATATAAGTGAAATATGACTGAAGAAATGTCCTGTAAAGGTAAGATGAACTGTTGCGTGTCGCAGTGCAACAGTTATTACTATAAAAATGGCATTTCACCTATTTCATAGTGATAAAAAACTGCGAGCACAATATATACATATTAAAAATCGGAATAAAAGTAACCCCATATGAGAGTGTGTAGCAAACACTTTTAGGGCCCTACTTCACTGAGATGCCATGGCGACGTCGCCATCTAGTGGCATTAGCTACCTCTGGCGACCTATGGTTGCCAAATGAAGTAGCCAGTGGCTGCCATTCGTCGAGAGTCGCGTGTGGAGAATGGACGCTCTGGCCATCGAAGAAATCGCGCTTATTTATTATTTGCGCAGCAATAAGTTAAAAAGAAATAAACGTAAATTATGGGTACATCCTTTTGTATCAGATCGAAGCCGAAGTGGTGTTTTTTCAAAACTATATGAAGATTTAAGAAAATATCTATCAAAATTTTTCAACTACGTGAGAATGTCAGTATCATCTTTTGACGAGTTGTTAAGGTTATGTCGAAATAAACTTACAAAAGAAGATACAAGATTAAGAAAATCCATAAGTCCGGAAGAGAAACTTTTTGTGACATTAAGGTAAGCAGTTTAATAACATTAAACTCAGAATTAAGTATATCTGTATTTATCATTATAATTAATAAAGGTCCAAAATAGAGGAATCCTCAGAAATTTGGGTGGCATTTGAAGAGTCAGCATAGTTCAACGGGGAATGCCCTCCACGAGTTGAATATGCAAGAGGTGTTGCTCTGAGGATGGTTGTGACCAAAAGTCGAGTACCCTGAATTGTATCCCATGGTGGGTAGACTATCCGTACTTCTGCGAATGTTATATCCCTCGGAATTGGTTTCCTCATCGAGGACAGACATAATTTTAATTTTTGTGGCCATTTTCCTGTGTGCAGGAACTCTTTTAATGTTTCCACTAAAGACATCATGAACAATCTGTCTTCATCTTGACTAATTATGTCTCTATTTTTAAGAGATTCGTTCAGAACGGTAATGAATTTGTCATCATCGTCATCATTCTTTGTTTTCTTTCTTTTACGACCCTCGTAATTTGGTCTCGCATCCCCTTCCACTTGGCCGTCTTCTGCTCTTGAGTCATCTTCAGGAGCAGCTGTACTAGGATCGGCAGCCGGAGTTTGCTCTAGTACAGCAGTAACTTTTTGCAGAAATTGTAGTTGTTGGAAATAGATGTATTCACTTTTACGTGATTGAGAAGCGGACCCTGTTTTTACCGATTTTTGCCTACTAACTTCACGTGTGTAGCAACCTCGTATGCTTTTCCATCTTTTCTGTAATGAGACCGCTGGAAATAAAAATAATAGTTACTTGCAATGAATGAACCCTCTTTTTTTAGGTATTTTGCTACCGGATGTACATTCATGGAGATTTATTACAACTATAGACTTGGCTATACAACCATCTGCACAATAATTCGAGACGTATGTGACGCGATATGTGAACTGCAAGAACAGTTCATAGTTACTCCATCTACAAAAGAAGATTGGAAAAAGTTGCTAGCGGATTTGAAAATCGTGCAAATTTCCCTCATTGCATTAGTAGTATTGATGGAAAGCACATGAGAGTAATTCAACCAATGCATACCGGATCATTATACTTCAACTATAAGCATTATTTTTCAGTTGTGCTGCTTGCTCTGTGTGATGCTAATTACAACTTCCTTTACATTGATGTTGGAGCGTATGGAAAAAGCAGTGATTCCGCCGTTTTTAAAGATACTACGTTTTACACTAATCTCATTAATAACTCCCTCAATGTTCCAAACGCAAAACCCCTTACAGAAAACGGCGATGATATTCCTTATGTAATCGATGAAACCTTTGCCTTACATGAAAACCTCATGAGACCGTATGGAGGACACAAACTCAGTTACGATAAAAAAATATTTAACTACCGACTTTCACGAGCACGCCGTTACATTGAATGTACATTTGGTATATTATCCAACAAGTGGAGGATATTTCACAGAGCAATGAATGTTAATATAGATTTGGCAAAGAAAATTGTAAAATCATGTTGCATTTTGCACAATTTCGTACGTTCAAGAGATGGATATTCTTACGAAGATACTCTGACGGTGACGGGATTTGAACCATCCACAGATCGGGATGGTTGTAGGGGAGGAAGAACAGCACTCAATACTCGAGATAAATTTGCGCAATATTTTGTGACAGAAAATCCATTGCCGTGGCAACATAGAATGATTTAAATGTTAGTTGCAATAAATTAATAAATGTGCACTTACCTAATTTCTTTTTTTCTTGAACCGTCATCTCGTCATTGTTTTTAAATAAATTAACTATTTCGTCCCAACATCTTATTTTTATGGTACGGTCGGAATATTCTTTCAATGCGGAATCCCATAAACATGGGCGATTTTGAATTTCAACAATAAACCGCTCGGTATCAAAACTCATAATTTCTTCCTCCAAAACAAAAAAAAAATACGTAGCGTCAGTCTTGGTGGCTGGCTGATGACTGATGAGTGTGTGACTTGCAGCTTGCTCATGTACATTCTACTAGCGACGTAGCCAGGTCGCCACAGTATCCAAACTCAGGACAACGAACCGACAGTCGTGGCTACGCTTTCCAAATTGGCGACGTTGCTGCCGTCGCCAAGTAAGGTAACTGTCATAAATCGCCTCTGAGTTGTCTGGATACGTGGCTGGCGACGTCGCCATGGCATCTTTAGTAAGGTAGGACCCTAATGATGAAGATTACTTTTTTAATAAACGTGAGTAGGTATCTATTTAAATATATCTCAGTCTTAATTTGAAATTATAGTGTGGGAATACTTTTAATTATAATCTATTACTTTATTATAATAGAATTATGTAGGGTAATCACTTGTGCACCTAAGAAAACAAAGGAGGGGAAAACCGAGAAAAGATGTAAGTAGGAAAAATAAAATTTACTGGAATTGATTAATAATTACTGTACGTGCAGAAAAGTATAAATGAATTAGTGAAAAATGAACCTAACTTTAAACATCAGGAAAGCACAAGATAAAACACTATATCACACAATTTATTTTTACTTATTACTATTAGATACAACTTTTTAGTAGGGGGCAATGGTTACAGTGAGACCGAAGAAAAAGTAGCAGGTATTTACTTGATTTTTCTCAACATAAATGTCTGGCAAAAAAAAGGTATTTGTTGATAAAAAATGTAAGTCAACACAATACAACAAATTTGACAGATCAGACATTATAAATACGGATATTAAACTCAGAGTTTTAACTGGAATTCAAAATTTTGTATTGCTGAGGTCCGATTGTACAATATCTGCTTATAAGTTAACTGTGGTTAACAAGGATACAATTGTGACAACGCCTACGGAATTAAACCAATGTTAACTTTAAGCAGAGATTGTATACAACTTGGCCTCAATGTGTCGGTACCAAGACTAACAAAATTGGATCTAACAAAATCAAATTGGACTTGAAAAATAGTTCTATTGACCTTAATGCGTGTTAACAATTTACCATTTAGTGTTTTAAGTGTATTTTTTTAATATTAACAATAACATAGCAAACAAAATATACCACAAATAACAATATAAGGAAAATAAACCACTTAATTCTAACTTCTACAAGCAAACAAACAAACACAAATGACATATGATATATTCTTCTCTATCATTGAACGGCCATATTGAATTTAAATAGCTCCTTCTACATTTGTTTTTTAGGCGAATGAGGCGTACTTTGTTTAGAAATCTGCAATGAACAAGGAACATGGGTTTATTCATGTCAAAATTGCCACGAACAGTTTCAAGAACAGTTTCCCGATAAAGTGTTTGAAAATACAATTCGTTTGTACATTCATTAAATTTAAAACTTGGACACCACAATTTCTGTAAACAAAAGTTTGCACATTGTGAAGCGGGCTTAAGGGTATCATTTACAATTCTAACAGCAGGTAGTCTCAGCAGGGGTTATCTTATAGAAGGACTGTAGAATGAATCATTACACTAAGCACGTTTTAGAAAATAGGTAATTTACGTTGCTTACTTAATTTTTTCTTTAAAGAATATATTTGAAGGTATCGCTAATTAAACACCATAGCTCGATTAATTATCGAATTAAAATTTTGTTTAGGAAATGTTTACAAAATAAAATTAGAAATAATTTTGATTTAAAAACGTCTACAAGCAATCATGTGGTAGACCTAAAGTATCTACACGTGCTCAAGATCTCGAGTTGTTTCATTACGTAACAGAACAACCATTTGCTACATACTCCAGGGCTATAGCAGATACACATTTTCCCGGATGCCGTATAACTGCACAAAAAAGATTAAAGGAGATGGAATAAAGAAGTATAATGCTGCTGCGAAAGAAGTTCTCAGTGACGAAAATATGAGACGTCTGGAATTTGCAAGGCGATATGTGAACGAACCTTTGGAATTTTGGAATCGAGTGATTTTTAGCGACGAAAAACGTTCAATAGCCGCAACGATGGACCACTAAAAGTTTTTAGAATGGAAGGAACTCGTTACGAAAATAATCACATATGTCCTAAAAACGAAGTGGTTATTTTTTGTGAATGTGTGGGGTTGGGTTAGCGCGGGGGTCCAGGAGTTTGTTGGGCTATCGATGGACGTCTTGATTCTGCTGCGTATTTAGATATTTTGGAAACTATTATGAAACCTTCAGTCGAAGTGTTTTATCCAGACGAAGATTATATTTTCCAACAAGTAAGTATTCTTATTTCACTATACTTTCTCAAAAAATAGTTCGGGATCTGTTGAATTAACATTTTCATAATGTATTTTTGTTGTTAAAGGACAACGCCCCTATTCATACTTCGCGGGTTGTGCGCAATTGGATACGAAAAAATAACTTGGAGCTGTTACCCTGGCCAGCAAAAGCCCAGATTTTAACATTATCGAAAATGTTTGGGCTCGAATACTTGCTGTTATCCGAAGACAACAAGGGCCAAATTTTATACCAGTAAACCGTAATGCACTAATTGCAGCCATTGATACCGCATGGGAAACGATTAATATTAATTATATTGATACCTTGATAGCGTCAATGAGCAGACGCCTCCAAGAATGTATCAATAATAATGGAGGTCACACCCATTATTGATTTCTTATATTTATTTATATAGTAATACCTTTATTTAAAAAAAAGTTTTCATTTAATTTTAAACTATAACTTGGTATCTTAATTATAATTATGTAATAAATTCTTGTCAAAAACTAAATATATACGTTGACAATAAGAATTGCCTTAGTTTTTATTTTCACTTTTTATATTAACTACAGAAAAAATGAAACGTCATAAAATATACATTTTGTAAGGACTAAATATTATGAATAGAGAGTTTAATGATTTTTTTAATAACTTACAATAATTAGTAGGTTAGATTTATTTAAAAATAAGTAATAATCAGTCAACCCAAATAACCATGTTTAGTTTTTGATTTAATTTAAAAGTTATTGCTTGTAGACGTTTTTTAAATCAAAATTATTTCTAATTTTATTTTGTAAACATTTCCTAAACAAAATTTTGATTCGATAATTAATCGAGCTATGGTGTTTAATTAGCGATACCTTCAAATATATTCTTTAAAGAAAAAATTAAGTAAGCAACGTAAATTACCTATTTTCTAAAACGTGCTTAGTGTAATGATTCATTCTACAGTCCTTCTATAAGATAACCCCTGCTGAGACTACCTGCTGTTAGAATTGTAAATGATACCCTTAAGCCCGCTTCACAATGTGCAAACTTTTGTTTACAGAAATTGTGGTGTCCAAGTTTTAAATTTCATGAGTGTACACGTTCGTCGTACAGTCAAAAGGTTCTTTAGTACGGATAGTGTTTTTAAAAGAAAAATCTACAAGCGACCATACCTACTGTTTTAACTGAAGAAGTTGTTTAAGGTATTCGACCGAGAATGGAAGTCAGTATAAAAAATATCTACAACAATTATCGAATCAAACAAATTTATTGCTTGGTAGATGTCAGAAAGCTTGCAAGAAAATCTGGCATTTATATTCTTATAAGGTGACTGTAACATAAAAATTACAGTCTTTTGATTTTCCACGTCGAATACAATATTATCAGTGGTTTAACGAAATTTTAAACAATGGCGTTTGAATTAACATTGTTTAGTGATGAAGCATGGTTTCATCTTAGTGGGATATGTTAATTCGTAAAATAATCAACAGAAGACCTCACATTTTTGTTGAAACAATAACTCATCCCCAGAAATTGGAGTGTGGCTGGCAAATGTCAAGACGTAGGATCATTGGTGTTGCTTTTTTTAAAATCAAACAATAAATGCAATAACTTATAGAGAAATAATTTTTTAATCAACTACATGATGATGAATTACGGCAGGGTATTACTTTCAACAAGATAGGCCATAGCAAACACACAGCAGGAATAACACTAAATCATTTGGCACTATTCTACGGTGACAGATTATGTGTGAAAAACACATAGTCTCAATGTTCAGCAGAGACTTAACACCATGGGATTTCTTTTATGTTTGGATTTTTTTTTAACAGAACTCTTCATACTTTAGAAGAATTACAGAATTCGATTACAGAAGTTGTTCAGATCATTACACCTGAAGTGTTACGTAGTGTTCTGATGTCATTTTTTAAACAAATGTTATAACTGCGTGAGATTTTTTACAATTGTTAATAACACCATAATTCAGCATTAACTCAAATGTCATTTATATAAGCATTTAAAATTGGTTGTCTTTACTTCAAAAACTGCACATCTGCTAAAAATTCTAACTTTTTATGGGACGCTAATGGTGTGTCAATGCTAGTACCAGTTTTAAAAAAAATTATTTGCGAGCGATAGATTCAAACATTTTAATTTTACGAACCATGGTATATTACGCAGATACAGTCAAATATTGTTTAAAAAGAATTAACAAATACGTTACAGTTGTTTATTTTGAAGTTAATTATAATTTCACGAACAAAAAGCTGGACAACTACAATTAACAAAATAGTTGTTAATTATATGTTTAGTTTTTCAGTTTCAAAATTGAGATTGGAAAATTTCAGATTTCTTGGAATAATTTATTTTAATTTAACAAACAACTCATAAACGGACTAAACGTAATTTTAAAAGTAGGCATTTCAGTTTTTCTTTATTTTCTTTTTTTAATCTGATCTAAACATTAAAATATTCGTATATTGAAAATCGCATTTATACAAGAAAAACATCTAAAAGCATTTTCCGATACCTACAACAAAATTATTATTTAAATTATAGATTATTACAGTTTGGTAAAACAATGTGGCCATTCAAAACGTTAATAATTATTTGAAAAACGTAATAAAACAAATAATTATTTAAATTTTGATTGTGATCTGTTTTTGATGAATTTCTATTACGAATAGTTAACATTTAGCTACTTACTTTAAGCTTTATTCAAACCCAAAATTTTATCCGTAAAGTAAATTGAGCTCTAACGATGATACATCATGATTGGAAGGTACATTATTCTTAATTAATTACATTTACAGACTAACTTTATTACATAGTATATATAAATATATATATTTAACTCTTGGAACCCATCCACCAAACACTTTTTCTATTTCTTCGGCAACAGCTAGTGTTAATCTGTGTTGTTTGGCGCACTTGCATTATCTGAAATACCCATACGTTAAATACATTTAGATAAAATTACCACTTCACCTGTACGCCAATAGGTAAACCTTACTTTATTAAGACCTAGAGGACAACTAGTAACTGGTAAACCGAGACAGTTAAAATTCTTGTGACACTATAATCTATTTGTTTGGGAAAAGATTTGATTGTGATAATGCGCAGCAGACGGGAGCAAGGCATTATTAGCACTCCATCTGACTCCAGTATATTTATAATTTCCCCTTTAAGATTTGAGATGTTGTTTTTATACTTTTTGATAGTGTAGTTAGGTAATATTGAAACTAACCGTTTAAGGATATGCAGTAGAACAATTATTACAGTTGATGATGACTTCCCAGTTACATATTTAATTAATTTATCAAATCAGCCCTTTCCCTTATCCACTAATATTTCTTTTACATCGTCACAACTGAATAATGCTATAATAGATGATTCTGAGTATACTTAAATAGATCACTTTGGAACTGAAATTTATTAATTAAAACCGTATGTATAGTATTTAATAAAAAATTACCTTTTTTAACTGAATTTAGGTACGTGCATCTTAAATATTGTACTAGCTTATGTATATATGTTTCCACATCACTGTTTAAAGTTGTAGTATAAAATTGAGTATTTGTCGATCATGTAATAAAACTTGATAGTCGTCAAGTCTACTTTATTGTTTAAATTTAATTGTGATCGGTACTCTGTTTCCAATATCACGTTAAGTACTGGGGATAACTAAGGCGTACCTTGTCATAAGTCCAAGAGTAAATAATTCTTTTCCATTCTTCTAAGTGCTTAGAAATTGGATAATGTCCTTCTATAGAAACAGATCTGGGACTTGGTTTGTGTCCCCATACACCACAATAACTAGCGGGTAATCTTAAAGATCCAAAATGCTCTGAACCCAAGCCGACAAGTGAGGCACCTGCTCCTAAAAGTCCACCTACTCGATAAATAAGTATAAAACAATATTCTTTTTTATACTTACTTCTCCTCCTGTCGATCCACCAACTGTTCTTCTCGAGTGTCATATGGATTAACCGGTCTTCCCGTTACATTGTTATTAGTTTCAAAACTTGCACTTAATTCTGGCGTATTTGAGACTAACATAGGAATAGCACCAGCTTTTAATCGATGCAACACTGGATGCATCTTCAACTAGCTATTTTGCCATCTGAGAAAACCTTGCCGGCAGCATTACTACATCCACTAACAGCAATGCTTTCTTTTATAGGCTCAAAGGTATTCCCAGAAGTGGTTTATGTTGTATTAATTCTTCAGATGTTAATTGTGAAGACTTTATCATATCATCAATTTTTTCTTGCTTCACAAAGTGCTGCTTCAAATCGATCCTGTACGACTGCATTTATAATGGGGTTTACTTCATTTATTCTAGCTATGTACGCTTTAATTACTTGCTCACTGGTAATCTGTAAAATTAATTATTTCTTTCTTATTAATAATACATTGTAAATACGCACCTCTTTGGTAGCTATCATTTTAACTAGCGTTTTGTCGAATTCAGTAAAATATTGTTCGTTACATGAGATATCTTTGTGGTTTTGTAGAAGTAATATCGAATTGATATCAACAAAAAAATGGAACTACAACTTTTATTAACAAGAGAAAGGAACTTACTAAGAACGTATGGATCATTGTTGGTTCTAAAATTCAAATTTCTTTAAAGTTAAATCTTAACTTTACATTTAAACTGTTGTTCAATAAGGTTAAAAAAATTACCTTTTAAATATCTTACTATTTTAACATTGTTTCTACTATCGAATACCGACTGAATGAGAAAAAATTAACGCACCTCCTTTTTATTATGGCAAAATCTACTTTTTAATCACACCAGTAATGACAACTAAAGAAATTATTATAAAAATGTGCTAATTTAGTACTTTTTGGTATTAAAATTCTTCATTAGAAAGTTTGGCAATTTACCTTGTAAAATAAGTAATTCCCTATTTAAATTATGGTTTATATTCCTCTAAAGGAATTAATCTCTTTAGCTCCCCTTTTAGACTTAAATCACACTACTTGTTCTAGATATAAATATTTTATACTTGTCTACAAATTGGTAACAAATTATATTCTATCATTGATTAATAACAAATGATTGTATCAATACGTTTAAAATTGCTTTTATTATTCCATTGAAAACGATTTGATGCACTAATCTTACAAATTTATTATGAATTTTTATTTTATAATTATTAATATTTTAAAATTGACATTTTGACCGTTGAAATATAGTACATAACACAGTTTTTAAAATTAACTAATAAGAAATCAAAATGTGACAATACATACTTTATTTTGTATTTTCGCAAGAAAATATTGTCTCTCCATAAGAATTAGTAAGTAGATTAATAACAAACTTTGTTTTCTAATTTTTCCAACAAGTTTCTTTCAAAGAATCGTTTATGTGCAATTTTTAAAGTTATTAAACAAGTTTGTATAAAAATGTCATTTTAAACTGAACATCATTGAGATGAGAAAACGTGTAATATTGATATTTCAAAACGTCCACTCAAAATTTAAATTCATATCCTAAAAATTAAAAATATATTGCATTTAAACTTATTGTTATTATGTAAACGAATCATGGTAGACTATAAGTGATCTAAAATAACAAAACGACTAGAAGTTTTTTTCGGAATAATGTTTATGATTTCGCCGTTAATGTAAAGAAACATGTCACTTGTCCAGAAACCTTTGTGCCAATATTTGTATTGTTTTTACTCGCACTCGTAAATATGCTGCTTCTGGACTAGTATATAGATAATAATTTTCATTCAATTTTATTGCCAGTTAATTACATAATAAGCTGATCCCAAGGTCTGAAACTGAGATTATTTCTAATCCATCCTTTACAAGGCAGAATTTCTATTAATTATCAATTCTTCCACTTGATTAATTTAGTTTTTGATTTTTCAGAAAACGGGTATTAACACATGAAATCTAAAACAAATTTCAAACGTTTACTTACATTTTGGGATAAAATACAAAACACAAAATGGTAGGTATCTATGTATGACATTAAGCTATCTTTAACAAACAAAAAGAAGGTATTTCAAAATTATGCGCACTTTGGACTTTGCTCTATAATTTACTTATTTTTTCTTATTTAAATAATACATAGTAATGCTTATAATTATAAAAACGTTATTGCGTGAGATAATTGAATTATTTTATGAGAAGGATATGGTGAAATATAAAAACGTAGTAGTATGAGCTTATAAACCATATTTGGATTTTAAAGTAATTTAAAATTCTGACGGTAAACTAAACTTCAAGGAACATTGTCTAATTGTCAGTCATTTACGTAAAAAATAATTATAATTTAAATTAGATAAACTATACCAGATAAGAAAAATGTAGCATAAATGTTATAATCGATAAATAATGTTACTTAACTTAATAATAAATCCTATTTCTTTTTGTTAAACCAACTAAGTATTTAAATACAAATTAAATACTGAGTTATTCACATACGAAGTTTTTATTATGAAATTACCTATTTATCAAAGACAATCTATAGAAACATTATCGCTCTATTAATCACACACTTTAACAATATTAACTGATGTTTCCTGCTTGAGTACAAACCAGTGGCGTACTTAATATAGACCTGACGCCGATGGCCTTTAATATCATCCGCTCAGTGATTGAACTAAGGAAAAGATTAGTTCCTGTAATTTTTCCTGTCGGAATAATATATTTTGCGTTGTCGAAATTACATGGTATAATGTTTTTTTAAATTAAGAAATTTTAAATCAAAAAATCTAAGAATTTTTGTTTTACTTGTCACCATTTGAATACGACAAAATTTCAATATCTATTAATTGCACTTCGAGATTTGACTTCTGGAATAGACCCAAGATACGAGTTATAAAATTTAAAAAACAAAAATTGTATTTAAAACAAACAAGAAATAAATTGACTTTCATAAAATAAAACACTCAGGCGTATTTGGTCAGCATTTGTTGCTTTCTAAATCAGAAATACTAAAAGAACGTGACGTTATATTTTTTCCTTTACCAATTATGTTAAAAATATACTTTAGTCTTTCAGAAAGGGGGGTTTTAATGACTACAGAAAAATCTACCAATATTGAAAAATAGTAGGTAATTGTAATTTTTCTTAGTCGAGTTAGTTAATTTAGCTAGTTTATCGTATCGGGCACAAAAGTTATCGAATTTAAAAGTTTTAAAGAAACCTCACTGTATATGCAGGGTGTCCGAAAACGTCGTGACAGCATAAACTTACATATTTTGGGTGGAACACACCATATTTTGTTCTAGGTTCGAAAAAGATCTTAAATAAATATAACATGTTAATATATTGTATAGGGTTATTCACTATAAACAACCCACTTTTAATTATTTTGAATTGACAGATAAATATACAAAGTTTTTCTGCTTCTCTATAAACCATTTTGGTAATTTAATTAATGAAATGTTAATTATGAAAAACAACATTTGTTATTTACATGACTTGCTTTGACAATGTTAACAATTCCGTGTTAAGCAACTGGATTAATAACTCAATAACGGCTTAAGATAAAGACAACATATGATGTATTTTTGAAATCAGAAAAAAAGATGTTTGTAAAATGTAATAATATACAGGGTACTACATTTTAAAAAACATTTTTTAGTGTTTTGCCCTGTAAACGGCGAGTAACTGAACTATTGACAGCAATTTAAGAAAATTCAGTTAGAACCATACAACTTTCATGTATAACTTTTTTTCTACGAGCATAATAACGATAATAAGAGGTGGGTAATTTATAGAAATAACCCCTGTACATAATATTTTAGAAGACAGATAGTTAATTATCAATAAAAATGACAGTCAGTAGCGAAATATGTACAAATGCATTTCAAGTCTCTGATTGAAGTTTATTCTGTATCTACTACACTATTTACAGTAACTGATAGTAATACTAGGTACTAACATGGGTTGGTTACTCATGACTGATTGATAATTTATGTAATTAAGAATTTTTAATAAAGGCGCATACATAAATTACTATCAGCAGAAAACGTTCTAGTAACGGAATAATGATGTGATGTGAAGCTGAGAAAAGCAACGCATTCCAAAATTAACTAACGAATATTTAAAATAAAATTCGATTTGTGTAACACCAATTATAAGATCAAAATCATGAAAATTATAAAAAAAAATTAAAAATATGTCATCTTACATGGTTTTTTGTCTTTAGTACACACTACAATCGGTCCACGAGTTTAGGCAAGAAGTTTCATAGCGTCTGATCTGCCACCTTAATTTGGATATCATCTTCTTTCTGTAGAAATTTGACCGGTTTCTGTAAATTGTTTAGGTTATTTTTTCTACTTAATATTGTAATTTACCAGTCGTTTTAGTAAATGGGCTATTTAAAGATAGTGTTGTTGGTACATTGAGCCGAGAAACTGTATATACTCAGTATACTATTGGCGCGGAGTAATAAACCTGTCAGGAATTATCGAATCTCCCGTATTGCATTGGCGTAGGTACCTGATACATTTGGAAAATCATATTTTTAGTAGGTAAATATATTATAATAGTAAAATCTACCTTGATATGAATTATTATGTGGTTATATGTTATTTATTTTATTTGTATAGTAGATCACATTACAAATTTTACTTCTTACGTATTATATACCATTATTTTTGTATCTTGGTATAATACCCACATCTACGGCTATGATTCTCGTTTCGTCAGTACCTGGGCTGATGACAACGTGTTTACACAGATTAAGCTATTGTTCTCAGACCCTAGATGGGTCGATATGCTGCAAGAGCGGCACAATGATCGTATTTTTGGTTAGAATTTATTGGTTTTTACTTAACCGTAGAAGTACCGCTTTCACAAGAAAATAAAGAATTATTTCAAACAATTATGATTTATTACTCCGCGCCAATAGTATACAGACTATAGTTTTGCAATGCTCGTAATGCCTTTGTAATTTTACTGATTTGCAGCATTGTTAACCATAGCATTGAATTTTTGAGTTCGAGTTTATCAAATTCTATTTCAAAATTGGTAACCTATTTAAATTTTTTGGGATTGTGAACAAACGATTTCAAAAATTGTCTCATGTCCATAGATTTTAAGAAACCAATTTCTTTGGTTTTTCTGTAAAACACGATAATAAGGACTGAGGGCGAAAAACATTAACATTGAAAAACTTGCATAACTTTTAAACCGCTAAATAAATTTTCAAAAAAATTTAGTTTTGGATAGGTTATTTATTATATAAAAATTAAGAAAAACAAAAATCAATCAGACTTATCGTCATAAAAATTTTGAGCTTGTCGGGAATGGTCTCCATCATGGCTTTTATGGTGGTGCTCGACACTTTCTTGGTCGCTACGGTCCACATTTTTCTAAAACTTTCAATCGATTTTGTAGCCTTTTTGTCTGCTTCAAGCTTCTTTTCACCAAAGCCCAGTACCGCTCGATTGGGCGAAGCTCAGGGCAATTTGGTGGGTTAGCCTCCCTGGGTACAAAATCGACATGATTCTCTTCGTACCATTTTTTGTCTGCTTACTGTAATGGCACGAAGCTAAATCCGGCCAAAAAATGTGGATACCTTATGTTTACTCAGAAAAGGCCGCAATCTTTTTTGGAGACACTCCTTCGTGTAAATATCGGAGTTAATTGTTCCATTTGTTATGAAAGATTGGCTTCTTTCACCGCAGCTACAAATCGCCTGCCAAACGAGATATTTTTTGGAAACTTGGACTTTATTTTAGTTCTAAACTTCTTAGGAACATTTCCTCGTCCACAGGAAACATAAAACTCCTGACCAGGTAGTTGAGAAAAATCGGCGAGGACGTAAGTCTCATCGTCCATCACGCAACATTGACGTTTTTGGAAAAATCTGCTCTCAACTTTCTGGCTCGTTTCTTGGCTTCAATGTTTTTCTCCGCATTACGATCTGGAGTTGTTTGAACTTTGTAGGACTTAAATCCACTCTTTTTTTATTTTTCGAATTGTCTTTTCCGACAAGTCGACTTTTGCAGCTAATTTCCGGTTCGATATCAGCGGATTCTTAACCATCGCAGATATTGCCTTTTGCACCTTTTTTGGTGAATGAAAACCCTCTAGTCGTCCACTTCCTGGTTTCCGTGTTATGGTAAAGTCTTCCTTGTACCGCTTGATGACTTTTGCTGCCACTTGCCTGCAAACTTTTGCCTCCTTTGCAATGCGAACGACTGACCATTGTGGATTCTCAACAAATTTTTTAATGATTAATCTATGTACTTCCACTACTTTTGCCATTGTGAACACAATTTGACTCAAATAAAAATAAAAATTTGACGACATATTCTGACAACTATTTCAAAGCCTACTATATCAAAATTTTGTAAAAAAATTATATGGTATAAAAGTTATGCAAGTTTTTCAATGTTAATGTTTTTCGCCCTCAGTCCTTGCAAGTTCCTAAATAAAGAGAAAAAAAAACAAGCATACAAAGAAATCCACCAAAAATATATTTTGCAAATTGGAAAGGATTTAACTGAAAAACACCAAAAAAGAAAATCCAAAAATATGAAAACTGCAACGGAAATAAGAAAATTGTTTTAAACGCGTGGAAAAACAACTTTTGGCGCTAATGGAAGGACAAGAAAACCCTGTTTTTCAAAAGTACCAGGTAGGTAATAAAGTATTTTTTCACCGAATAGTATAAATTACTGTTTGCTGCTATTTGATTCAAAAATTATTTCAGGAGCAATGTCGATAGGATCTGTGATGGAACAACCTCAGCCATCAACGTCCAAAACTGAAGAATTTATTCCACCTCCACCTCATGTTCGGCCTTTACCTGATAAGTCTCCAGTTACCAGAAGAACCAAATTTAAGGAAACAGACGAAACCTCAAATTTATCCAATGCAGAGCTCCAACGACTGGTATTGTTGGAACAGCTGGAACTAATAAGGGTTCAAAAGGAAAAGGAAAAATTATTGTTGGAAAAAATTACAAAAGAAATGGAAACCAATTTGAAGAAATAAATAATTTGTTGTTCAGAAAGTTGTAAGTAAATGAATAAATTGTTTTCGTTGTGAACTTTTTTAAATAAATTAATGAACTTAACTCAAATTAAGGTACCTACTTAAAAAGTAATTCAAAATAATAAAAACCATAAAATATAACATTATACAGTGTGGCCCATTGAAAACTTTCTAGAAGGCATAACTGCCTGAAAAAGTTGTTGTCGAAAAAATCCTCCTTCAAGTATCTTGTTTATTTTACTTATTACGTATTAATATTCATGTTGTCTTTTGATATTATATGGTATCGTACTTAGTAGTATATTTACAATTGCAATTGAAAAATTATATTTTTTATTTCTTCTCGTCTCTGTTGACCACGCTGACGGTCGTTATTCAGCTCATCATTATCTTCCACAACTTCTTCACCATCGTGATCCTCGGCGGCTACTTCTTCTTCGTCATTTGGTAATTGGTCATTTAAATACTTAGCAACATTATGCAGAACCACAGCGCTGACGATTACTGACGGAATTTTGTCAATGCTCAATCGTATCTGATGTTGTAAAACAGGGAATCGACGTTTTATTGTCCGAAACAGCGTTCTATAATAACGCGCTCTCTTTTATGTAAATTATTATACGCTATTTCTTGAGGTGTGGTGGGGTTTCTGTCGTGCACCGAGCCAGGCCATTGAGCATCTACGGATGTAAACATTTCTTTTCCGTCACAAGTTGCTTGCACATTTATACTACACCAGCCTTTCCTATTGATATACTCGTCACCATGTAGCGATGGCTTTATTATTGGTACATGAGTGCAATCAATTGCACCAAAAGCACAGGAAATCTATACAACTGTGCCCATTCGTTGATTGCCTGGTCAGTCGAGTTTTCTGTAGGAAATTTAATCCAAATTCCTGCATTTTTCAACTATTTGTAGTAAAACGTGAGATATCGTTTACATATTGTTGTTCTATGAACTCCTTCTTCTTTTCCGATCCCTATTTGAAATCCAGTATCACTTAGAAATCGCAAAAATATTTGCATGTGTTTTTGGACTCAATGCACCACCTCTAGTCTCCACTTTTGGCTCTAAAAAAGCTATCCACTCAACATTTTCTTCACTAAATCTATACAGACCGTGGTATTCTTCGGCACGACTTTCTTTTCTTTCGGGATAAAATTTTACAGATCTTATACTCATAAATGCAGCCATTTCTGCCAAACTGTTTAACAATACTAAATTTTTAAGCCAGGGTCTAACAAGCTTGCAAAATGTAAGCTTTTCCTTAATATTCTTAGTAATTGCTTACTTTTATTCACACCATTTTTAGACAATGCTAAAACTTTAGCTTTTGCTAATTGCATCTTTAGTAAAAGTTACTACTTATTTTTATTCACTGCAAATTATGCATTTGCTAGAAAATGTATGTTTAGCTTTTACTGAATTTTTCTTCACACTGGCCATTATGCTTAAGTATACCTTCAACTTATTCGTGTAACTTTAAGTTTTAGTGCATTTGTATTGTCTACAAATAAATAATAAAAATACATTGTTGATTGTGTAAGTGTTTTTTAATACTCATATTATTTAGTACATCCTGGAGGAATCCATCCTCCATATATTTTATCAATTTCTTTGGCTACCGTTAAACATAAGGCGTCATTATTATTTACAGATGCTACCTGAGGAAGAAAATAAATACAATATCATTGATACATTATAACAAAACTACTTGTAATCCAATAGGAAGACCATTTGAATTGAAACCAACCGGACATTGGGTTGCGGAAATCCTAATAAATTAAAAACTACTTGTAAATTCGCAATCAAGTACCTTCTTCAAAGAATGCCCATGAACTGTGGCGTGTGTTGGGTGAGTTGGCAACAAAAACTCCGTTATTACCGAGCGCTTGAGTAATTCCGGTTCTCATTTCTTCAATTTCCTTTAGGCATTTTTCATAAACTGAACCAGAAAAATTAAAAAATTTTTCCCCGAGTGCCAATAGAATGTGGTTAAGACTTAAATCTGATTTTCCAATTAGAAAATATAGTAGTTCTGTAAAGTATGGGTTTGGGATAATTTTCAAATAATCCTGGAAAATTTCGTAGGCAACCTAAGAATTTATAAATTAATACCGGATGAGCACTTTTAAAATATACCTAAAAGGTTGAATTAAGTTATATTACTGTTATTAACGTTGTTATTTTACTTTTTTACTACACATTTGCAATTGTTCTGTAGATGATCAAGTACTTTACTTAATTCTCGTTTGAGTTCATTCTCAACTCTGGTTGAGTTCAAATGAATTTAGAGTAATATATAGCAATTTCATGTAACGGTACCTAGGAAACACAATCGTAAAATACAATTAAAGAAGCTTAATAGTGGTTACGTTTTTTTAAGTTTTGTTGAAGAACTGGAATTCTTATCCATCATTACATTAAGTATCAAAGGCAAATCTACTTGATATCTAGTTAGAGGTCCTATGGTCAAAACAGTTTTCATTTTTCATCAAAACATGTAGGCATGTGATGGTCAATTGATATAATACCAGCACTGGGTTTATGGCCCCAAACTCCGCAAATGAAGCAGGAAGTCGTACTGACCTAACAAATCAGATCCTATACCAATTAATGAAGCACCAGATCCGACCAAAGCTGCCTGATTGTAAAAATATTTTAGTTGTTTGTAACGTTAATTGTTTCTATAAATAAAAAAACTTACTTCACCACCGGATGAACCACCCGACGTTTTTCTGTTGTCATACGGATTACAAGTCAACCCTGTTATTTTATTATAAGTTTCTAGATTAGTACACAACTCTGGTGTATTAGACACTCAACAAAATTATTCCACCAGCTTTTTAATCAATTTTATTACTTCAGCATCTCTGCCTGATTTGGCGCATTTTAAAGATACTTGAGCTGCCGTGTGACTCATTCCGTTAACTCCAATACTTTCTTTTACTGTTATTGGTATTCCCAATAACGGATATTTTAGTTTCAAATCATTATTGGTGTATGTTTGTTGTAAAAGCAATTTGTCGTACGCTCTGGCGTCTTCAATTGCAGCATCAAATCTATCTTCAACAACTGCGTTTACGATAGATTTACTTCTTTAATACGTTCTATGTAAGCTTCCACCACTTCTTGACATGATATCTACAGTTACTTACTGTTACTTTATTAATTTTTTGTTAAAATATACATACCTGTCTGTTTCGAATTTTTCAGTTAATTCTGTTGCAGACAGTAATAGAATTTTATTTAAAACTTTTGAACATTGTTTTTGTTCTGCAAAATAATATTTTATGTTATAATAAAAAGCAACTACACTTCCGATTGCGGCTGTTAACGAGAACACTATTTTTACCAATGTATCTATCATCGTGACAAGCTAAAAATGATTTAAATATACAAGACTTACAATAAAGGTATTTAACGGTAAAACTCACAATTAGATTTCTGAATCCACTTAAGTCGTAGTTCACGTGCGTTCACTACCTGCTTCGTTACTGTATCATAACAAAATGCCTTTTAAAAAGAAGTTGATGATTTTACCTGTAGCTTGTGGGAGAAACTGCGTTTCTTTTGATTAAAGAAAGTGGAAAAGTGTGTTTAATTGACATACATAGCTGATAAATTGCAAGCAGATCAAAGGTAAATATAGGTATATGTAAATTAATTATAATTAGATTTGTTGTTCTATTGGCATTGAATTTTGTTTGTATATAATTTACAACAATACTACTTTCATCTATTTTAATGAACAATTAAGTAAGTTGTATTCTAACACAAAATTTTAATTGAATAGTTTAAAAGTAGCAAGTATTTCGTTGCATAAAACTAGTTTCATTTGCAAATTTGCCTATCAATCTTGATATTAAAAAAAAATAATTCTAAATTTTACTTCAAAAAAACAATGCAATATTCATAAATTCATACCAGCAAAAACTTATCTGTAGCATGAAATCAACAAATAATGTAAGAAAAGGCATGCATGTATGGAGATCACTCGAGACCACATTTTAAAAATATTTTGGATTGTACAGGGTGTTCCAAAAATAAGTTCAATATTTTCATAATATGCATATACAGGGTAGAGCACCATCAACGTACGAGTTAGCATCGAAAAAACAAAATAATATCTTTTCTATTTCAATGTTTAACATTTTTACTGCCGACCCTTTGAAAAATGCAACTTCCAAATAAGTAAAAACAAGTAACTTTGCCTTAAACCCCTTTACTAAGAGCTTTTAACAACATTTTCTAATGTTTAATATTATGTCATGACATAATGAACAGGGTGTTTGAATACTGCCACATAACACCATCTACTTGAAACTTAAATAACTGGCGTAATTAAAATTAAACACCATATATTTCTACAGGATGTTAAAAGCTGGATCTAATTACTATGGCACGCCGTTTTAGTATTTAACACATTTGTAAAATTTAAAAATAATAACATGTTAGTTTCAAATTAGAATTAAATGATTACAATCCATAATGCAAAAATATATATGTATGTGCATAGAACATAAAAATTCATTTAAAATACCATTTACATAAAAATACTCTGTAATACTACGCCCAGTATGAGAATTGTGTATTGAAAAAGTAGTGGTTGGATTTTATTTACTATTACTTTTTCATTACAGACTTTTAGATTATTTGAAACTTCTCTACTAACTAATCAGTACTATTCATTTTCTGGCTTATTTTATAGAATAGAATTTTTTTGAAGTAATGAGTTTTTACTATAAATAAATATAAGTATGATTATAAAAATACGCCAATGTTATTTAAACATAGAAGAAAGTATTAAAAATCTCAATAAAACATATAAAGCATTTTGAAACAATTTTTAACTGTAATAATATGTTGTTTAAGTGTTTTTAAAAAAATTTGAATACACTTGGAAAAGAGCCATCGGAAGTGGTAGACCTTAAAGTATCTACACATGCTCAAGATCTCGAGTTGTTCATTACCTAAAAGAACAATCATTTGCTACATACTCCAGGGCTATAGCAGATACACATTTTCCCGGATGCCGTATAACTGCACAAAAAAGATTAAAGGAGATGGGAATAAAGAAGTATAATGCTGCTGCGAAGAAGTTCTCAGTGACGAAAATATGAGACGTCGTCTGGAATTCGCAAGGCGATATGTGAACGAACCTTTGGAATTTTGGAATCGAGTGATTTTTAGAGACGAAATCGAAAATGTTTGGGCTCGAATACTTGCTGTTAGCGATACCTTCAAATATATTCTTTAAAGAAAAAAAATTAAGTAAGCAACATAAATTACCTATTTTCTAAAACGTGCTTAGTGTAATGATTCATTCTACAGTCCTTCTATAAGATAACCCCTGCTGAGACTACCTGCTGTTAGAATTGTAAATGATACCCTTAAGCCCGCTTCACAATGTGCAAACTTTTGTTTACAGAAATTGTGGTGTCCAAGTTTTAAATTTCATGAGTGTACGTTATAACATATTAGTAAATATTGCAAAAAGATGTTAAAAACTCTTAGTAAGGTGGTGTAAGACAAAGTTGCTTGTTCTTATTTACCTTTAAGATATTGCATTGTTTTGGATGGTATGCAAATCAGGTAATAGTTATTTACATTATAGTGTGGTAGGTGTACTATAGGCGACAACTCGGACAACCGAGTTGTCGCGCTGTAAAATACCTAACATACGACATTTGTATTAGATTTTTGGCTGAATAAATCATAATCATTGATGATTATAAAGCAATGTTTTGACAAAGGTTTCATTTTGACAGTTGTTTTATTATTTTTAAATACTTGTTTTTTAAACGTACACAAACAATATCTATGAAAAATATTGGTAAATTTGATTTTTATAAACAATTTACAATATGAGTAACACGTTTTAATTTTAAGCCACAACTAAACGTAAAATTTTACGGTGCACGCTACCGCATCGGTTCAGTAAATCAAACCTACTTTTGACTGACACTGACAGGTAATAATGCATTTATAGTAGGTAAGGCCAAAAAATCGATTTACCTTAGAAACGAAAGTAAGTATACAGGGTATCTTGACGATAGCATGTTAGACGAATAATGAGAACAAAAAAAAACCTATTCATCTGAAAACTTGTAACTTTATACAAATAGATATGGTCTATTTACTGAAAACATTTTCATGTCGGTGTCACTTATTGTTATTTTAAATACAATTCCACAGTTTTTATTTTTTACTTTTCCGTTTTTGCATACAATTTTATGTCTTTTACTACTAGGTTTACTTATCTCTTACCATTATAAAAAAAAGAATAATTTCAAACCTTAGCAACGAAAATTTGATTCTACTGAAAAATTAATATTTCATGAAACGTAAAAGCCAGATAAGTGAAACTTGTAGAACAGTTAGACATGGTATTGGACTATGTTTTCAGTATTAGACATTTTCGAAATTTATTTTTAGGGAAAGTGATTTTCGTGTTATTTGCTTTTTTTCTACTTTTCTTGGAAATCGTGTAGTGTGCTTGTAATCTTTTGTTTAAATTATTTTTTGATCCGATAAGTAATTACTAAGATATAGCAATCACGTGACACTAATTATTGTAACAATATCTATTTTACAAAACAAGTTGAGAAAAAAAGTTGTTGGAAATTCTGTTGGCTATAGCTTTTGTTTGAAACATTTTTTTCTAAAACGCAATCTTATTTTCGCTTAATGTTGCGATGTGAGTGAGTTCTGCGGTAAACGCTTGGTTCATGTTTTCTTTTCAACATACCCATACTTTTCATACGTACTTTGACGTTTATTAGTATCGGGGCAATGTGAAGTTCTGCGGTAAACGCTTGTTTTCATTTCAATACAGCATCTGATCGAGTTCGTAATAACGCAACTTTTTGTTCAATTTAACCGTTTCCAAAATCCTCAAGTAGTATTTTTTGCCTGGGACACATTGTATAATAACTATTTTCTATATGATTACGTTAGAACCCTTTTTATCGAGAAAACTACAACATTCATCAAGTGTTTAAAACTTAGTGCATTTATTTTAGGGATATGTTTTTTCTCTCCGGTGTTATTCTTAGTCGTCTTTTCTAGAAAAACTCAACTTTTGTCTAATATCTACACTGTTTTATCGTAATGACGGTATATAAATTCTACTGAAAATCATTTTTTATATTGCTATTTTAAGATTTTGAAATATAATATTAAACATAATGTCAAGTGGTGCATGTCTTAGATAATGTCTAGATAATTTATTTACTAATTGTTTTGAATTAATTGATAAAAAGTATGTCATAAACAAACTTTCTTCTGACCATTGCGGCCAATTAGTTGAAATTAAGTTGCCTTACAAAAACACACAGAAGAAAAAAATCACGATAATACCAAAACTTCAGGACGTTTGAAAAAATTTCGCAAAATTTTAATTTTAAAACTTTCCTTTGCTAGTAGAACATAACGACCCTAATATTCAATACGAAAATTTTTAAAGTTTTTAATGAAGAGTATAATTCAATATTTAAATCAAAAACAACAATTAACTAAATACATGTTTTAGTAAATGGGCCACTGTAGGCATCCATAGAAGTGAAAAGCATCTATATGAATTATATAATGAGAGAACACTAAAAATAAAATTAAAAATTAAATAAATAAAAAATAATATAAAAAATTAAGAAAAGTACTAATAAAATTAAAACAACATGGAGTATCATCAATTCTGAGACAGGTAGAAATAAAATTCGTGT
Source organism: Abscondita cerata (assembly GCA_030710515.1). Lineage (NCBI taxonomy): Eukaryota > Metazoa > Arthropoda > Insecta > Coleoptera > Lampyridae > Abscondita > Abscondita cerata. The sequence continues at coordinate 3,811 of JALBCR010003756.1, read as the reverse complement.
AAACGAATATTCTCTAAACATCGATGGTAAAACAATTAAATCAGACTCTGAGATTGCATCAGTATTTGGAAATTTTTTGCTAATACTCCGATTGAGCTGACTAAATCTCTAAATTCCTCTCCGCTATTAGCTGAGTCAATTTTAAAAGAAAATGTACTAGAATACTCTAGATTCCTCTCATTTAAATCTATAGGTCCAATTGATATAATCACAGTATATAATTCGTTAAAAATGAAAAATACAGTTGACCTGTGGGGTCATTCTATTAGTCTTATTAAAACTATAATTGCTGTAATTGCCCTCAACTAGCATTAATATTTAATAAATGTATTACTTGCGGTATATTTCCTGATTTAATGAAATTTGGCAAAATTTCACCAATATTTAAATCAGGTAGTACTTCTGACCCCTCTAATTTTCGACCTATTTCTGTGCTACCAGTGTTCAGCAAAATTTTCGAAAAATTATATTAAACCAAATGATGACTCACTTCAGTTCATTATTAAATTCTAAGCAATTTGGCTTTACAAGGGGACGTTCAACAAGCGATGCTGGTATTAAGCTTGTTCAACACATCTTTGAATCTTGGGAAAACTCCATGGATGCCTTGGGTGTATTTTGTGACTTATCTAAGGCATTTGATTGCGTTCAACATGACACTCTAATTATGAAACTAAAACACTATGGCGTTAGGTATACGGCATTAGATCTCATTGTTTCTTACCTGAATAATAGAATTCAAACAATTGATATAAATGGGACGCGTTCCACAGGATCAATAATAAAATGGGAGTTCCTCAGGGATCAATTCTTGGTCCGTTCTTATTTCTCATTTATATAAACGACTTACCACATTTCGTGAAAGATGATCATGAAATAATTCTTTTTGCGGACGATACATCACTTTTGTTTAAAATAAAAAAGACGCGAAACGGTTTTAGATAACGTAAATGATGCTTTATCTCGAGTTGTACACTGGTTCTGTGTCAATAATTTACTGTTAAATTGTAAAAACTAAATGTGTTAAATTCATAACACCTAATGTTAAAAATGTAAAACCTAGAGTACATATAAATGAGGAAGAATTGAATCTTGTAGACACCGCAGTATTCTTAGGCTTAACTTTAGATGCAAAACTTCAATGGAGACCACATATAACTGAATTATCAAACAGACTTAGTTCTGCAGCATTTGCTGTAAAAAGATTCGAGATATTGCAGACGAGGATACGGCGCGGTTAGTTTACTTTAGCTACTTCCATAGCATCATGTCTTACGGCATTGTACTCTGGGGACATGCAGCTGATGTACAAATAGTGTTTGCGTTGCAGAAGAGAGCTGTTCGAGCAATCTACAAATTGCCTAGTAGATACTCCTTAAGGGAAAAATTTAAACAAATTAATATATTAACACTACCATCTCAATATATATTCAATAATTTAATATTTGTACATAAAAATATCGAGCAATTTAAAAAGAATGGCGAGACTCACAACATTAACACTAGAAATAGAAATAAACTTGCTCTGGTCCACACAAGACTGTCAATAATTAATAAATCATTCAAATGTCGATGTATATGTTTTTATAATAAAATCCCAGTAGAAATACAAAATTTGTCTGTAAAAAAATTTAAAATTTTTATAAAACAAAAACTTGTAAAAAGGCCTATTATACAACTATAGACTATTTAAATGATAAAGATGCATGGAATTAAGCTATTGTAAATAATATCACCTTGTAATTGCAATTTGTAGTAGTAAGTAGACGTCAAAAAAGTGATAAACATGTATCCCATTTTTGAGAAATAATAATTATTATTATTATTATTATTATTTTATTTAATATTATAACTAATGTAGTAAAATAGTGTATACTCATTGCATAATATACTTTTAGTAACGGGGTGATTGTCAATTGTTTACGGTTGGTTTTAAAATGTCTAATGTTTCTAATGAAACTGATTAATTTGTATTTACCTCAATCGTTTGATAATAATATTAAGTCTGTTAAACTAATATAAATTAATTAGCTAATAATTTTATTGCTACTAAACTCGTATATTTTATTATTTGTTTCTAAATATACTCAAAACTAATACCCAATAAAAATAGTTGATTATTTATGTACATAGTCTTGTTATATTACCTTAGAGAAAGTCCCACGAATGTAAATGTGTGAGGTATACGCCTTTCCTAGATTTTTTTACTACAAACACTGAAATACTTCAGCATACACCCGTGGACACACTCTCATAAATAACCATAGCGTTTGGACATCCATGTGACATAATCTAATTAGTGCAAGTAAAGTGTTTACAATTTTGAAGCGTGTACTTAATCCTCTAATGGGTTTGTTTACCTTGTTTGGGTATATATTGTAGGTATTTGAAAAACACAATTAACGAGTAATAGGTATTTCCGAAAAGGTGAATGTTGTAATTTCTATATACTTCATTAAAGATTACTGTTTTAATTTATATTATATTCTACATGAATTCAACCCATTTCTTTTATCTTGAAATAAAAACAATTTTTGCGTGATTTTACGAAGTCTCTTATTATATGGATTAATTCTATTAATCCCCCTTTCCGCTGCAGTGGAAAGGACTTTTAAGAAGAATTTTTGGTTCTTGCTTTGTGATCTTAGAAATTTTCTTAGTTCAGAAAAACCAGCAAAATAGTTAATAATATTTAAATTTAAAAATCTACTAGACATACTTTCCGTTAAATAATTCCATTAAATACGCTTATGTTTGACCAGGAAACAATCAAACAGAGTTTTAGGATTAGAAGTATTGCAACTTTGATTTTGACTTGATGTGACGTGATTGGGTACATTTTTGGATTTAAACCTGAATGTATCTTATCGTTCCATATGTTTTATAAAATGTTTATTAGTGAATTAATTAAAATAATTTTGAAATTTTTTTTTACTGAGATATAAACGATTTCAAATCAGTGAGAGTTAACTAGAAGACTGGTAAAAATAAAATTGTAAATACTAGTTTTCTAAAATTAATGAATCTAGAAGTGTTTTTATAAGTTTTGTATTAAAACTGTTACATAAATATATATCAATCATGCTGCATTTTTCTGCGCATGCTGTCAATAAAGACATCACAAATATTTCTTGTGCGAAAGTATTCTCAAATTCTAGTCACATGTTGCATCAATGTCATTATGTTCAACGTCGCTCCATTCTCTTAAACATTGCTCCATAAATTCTCAATGGGATTAAGAACATGAGATTGACTGAACTAATACAACAATTCTATATTACCATGATTGTCGTCAAACCAATTTGTCACTCGCCGTGCTGTATAAAAGATGCAATTATCCTGAATTTCGCTCATCGATATAAGATGTTCATGGTAGGTAGTAAAGTAGGTCTAAAATTTCGATGTATCTATGTGAACTGAATGCTGGAAAAGACTCTTGCACTAATTCCCGAAGTCAACTCTATACCCAACTCAAACTCCGGCAAATATTCGGCTCATTTATTAATGCATTACATAACGTTCATTATAACGTTAGTTGTTACACCGCCATAATGTAGCAGATGCATTCTGTGACGATGAAAATGGTTTTGTCAAAAAGCTCTTCAGCTGAACGAAAGTAATAAAAGGAGTTTTATGTATGAGTATGAGTTAATCTTCTTCTTCGTTTATTATTCGCGGCCCACCAGTACGCTGCGTTGAGAGCATTCCTTCCCACTTTCTTCCTAATGATCTCTATCGTGTGATGTGCCTTCGTTAAAATTGCAACAATATTTTTTGTTAAAACATGATTACACTCTTATTTAAAGGAATA